>JAODGB020010805.1:0-39841 GCA_027574905.2 Earota dentata | reverse complement strand
GGGACAGCCGCATGCACCGTTCCGGCGTGTGTGTCAAAAATGTATTTAGGCTAGTAGGCTAAGTAGGTGTAGGTGGCCGGCGGCGGCGGTTAATAATCGCCGCCCGCGGCGTGTGCGTGCCAGCGGCGCGTCACACGCATATACAGGGTGGTGCCGGGGCCCGCGCGCGCGGGCCCGCAGACAGCATCACCATAGGCGCGCCGCCGCCGCCGCCCCCCACTGGCAAAGACGTACTCTGAACGTGACATAATCCCATCGCGAACTGCGTCAGCTCGGGTATCTGCCGGAGGATCTCCTCGGTGACCAGATGCACGCCCCGATGCTGCGGCCGCAGGTTGATCTTCTTCTGGAACCACGCCGAGTTCGTCTGGAGGATCTTGGCCGACGAGGCCATGTTCGATTTGCTATCGCTGTTGTTCGTCGCCAGCTTGACTGTCTCTGCCGTCGTGCGCTCGGCACTCCGGCTCGCGAGGAGGAGAATTATGCGTTACGCACGCGGGGGGGGGCACCCGCCGTGCTGTGATAATGATGGCACTGGGAAGCGCGCGTGGGCGCGTGCACACCCGACCAGGGGGACGGACACACCACGCCACGGCACACGCACACACTGGGGGGATGAGGCAGGCGCGAGAAGAACACGGCGACGGCACTCGCGCGCGCGCTCGCAGGCGGCGGGTATGCAGTATGCAGTATGCAGGCACAGGCTCCTCTCTCGCGTCTCGCGCGCTCGAATCGCTGGCCGCGTGTCGCTCAACCGCCGGATTCCGCGCACCAAGACGACCGGTTCATTATCATGAGCGAGACATCGCGCGCGTGGGCGGCGGACGGCGGTGGCGGCGGCTGGCGGCGGCGGCGTTACGTGCTCGTCGGCGGGCTCGGCCACTTGCGGCGGGTTCGGCTGCGCGACGCTCCTCTGGCTCTGCGCTCTGCGCTGCGCCTAGCGGAATGAAAGGTTACCACACAGGCCTCGATCTCCGACACACACGCGCGCGCATTTACGCCACTCGACTTGCCGCAGTATGCAGGCCGGTCGCATCTGAGCGCGCCCCAGGTTGCCAGGCGTACGTCACAATTCGCCCTTCGCTCGCACAAGATGCTTCAATGCGGCACTAAGTCAAACGCCCATAGCTCCCATGAACTATTCGTAAATCTAAAATTACTTTCACACATGATACATGTAGCAATAAAACAATTAACATTATTAATGTTCATGCTGCGGTCAAACGCGGCAACACTGTATCATTCACATCGTTTTTTGCCGAAAACGCACGAAGGGCGGGGACTCAACACCCGCCATATTTAAAACCAGTATCTTATATTACAGATGCAATCTCCGTTATCATCGTGTTCCATGCCTACACAAAAACCATCAGATTTATTTCTATATTGGTTATCATGACTACACTTGATACAACAAATAATCTCTTATAATACTCGCTACTTCCAACACATATCTAGTATTTTGTGAGTCACAAGGCTTAAATAAACAATTTCAATGTATTTCTGCAGTGTGCTGATAGATGAGGATAGTATAGCTGGTATAACTTTCTGATTCCTGGAAGTTAAGATAACATTTAAAAAAATCGCTTTTATTGCAACATACAGATCATATGAATTGAGTAAATAATTGGTGTGATATTACTTATGGAGGTTACCGTATAGATTACGATGCATAGCGCATGCGCAGATTCTATCCATCCGCTGCGTACTCGCGCGTGCCGTATCCATGCGTGTTATATTATACGCAGCCGGCGCTCGTGAATGGGTGCGTGGAGTGCGTGAGTGTGCGAGCTATGTAATCTGCTTTGGAGTAGTGCAGTACGTTGGCTGAACACACAGTGAGCAAGCTCTCGCCTTGAGTAGTGCACGCAGCTCGCTCGACGTACGGCGTTGCGAACGCGGACGGGAATAGGTGTGTTGTCGGTGTGGCCGCCCCGCGCTCCAACCGTAGTGTGAGAGATGATCCTGCTCGAGATCAACAATCGCGTCGTGGAGGAGACGCTCACCGTGAAGATCAAGAACTCGCTGGCCGGGTGAGTGCGGCGCCACCCCCGCCTGAAGCTCGCGCCTCTTCGGCAACTCCGCTCCCTGATCCCCCCACGGCGCTGCGCCCAGGCCGTTATCAGCTCGGCGAGTTTTGGGCGTGTGTTGCCCGCCGGTAGCTGCGCGAATTATCCCTAGACCACCCAATCCCAAGTCCATCCAGCTCCCACGAAGACGCTCCCGTGAGTCATCAATGTGTCACATCCAGGTCATAAACACACCTCCGCGGCGAGCGCTCGTCGGCTCGATTTTCATCATGTTTGCGTTGGTTCCAGTGTGAAAAACGACTCGATTGACGTGACCGTCGCCGACTTCGATGGCGTGCTCTACCGCATCTCCAACGTAAACAACGACAAGACGAAAATCCGGGTGAGTGCCTCGCATACTCGCATCTGCGATGCGTGATTTAACCTAGAACTTTGTTTGTGCTGCAGATCAGCATAAGCTTGAAGTTCTACAAGGAGCTGCAGGAGCACGGCGCCGACGAGCTGCTGAAGCGCGAGTACGGCACGCTGCTGACGGCGCCCGAGGACGGCTACAACGTGACGCTGCTGGTGGATCTCGACAATGTCGGCGACAACTGGCAGGAGATGGTGCGCAAGGTGGGCCTCCTCAAGCGCAACTGCTTTGCATCAGTCTTCGAGAAGTATTTCGACTTCCAGGAGGCGGGCGACGACGGCCAAAAGCGCGCCGTCATCCATTATCGCTGCGATGAGACACTGTTAGTAATCAAATCAATATTGGCACAAACTGTTTACATCTGTCATTGTGATTGATTTGTTGGCTTTTGCCGTTGCGCAGATACGTGGAGGCGAAGTCCGATCGGGTGACGGTCGTGTTCTCGACGCGCTTTCGCGACGAGGACGACGTGATCATCGGCAAGGTGTTCATGCAGGAGCTGAAGGAGGGGCTGCGCGCGTCGCACACGGCGCCGCCGGTGCTCTTCAGCCACCGCGAGCCGCCGCGCGAGCTGGCGAACACCGACGCGGTGGTGGACAACAACGTCGGCTACGTGACGTTCGTGCTGTTCCCGCGGCACACCGCGCGCAACACGCGCGACAACACCATCAACCTGATCCACATGTTCCGCCACTACTTGCACTACCACATCAAGTGCTCGAAGGCGTACATCCACAGTCGGATGCGCGCCAAGACCTCCGAGTTCCTCAAGGTGCTCAATCGCGCGCGGCCCGAGAACAAATCTACTGACAAGAAGACTATAACGTGAGTATTTTAGCTGCATTTGCAGTGTTTTTTTGGTTTTTCATTTGTTTTCCAAACTTGGTCTAGTCTCTATGTTTTGACTTTACAAATCACATCACCAATGTTACAATTAAGTATACAACATTAGCTTGATACACTCACACCTCGATGTCATGGCTTAACAAAAGTTGTAGTTTTTGCAACTGGACTCTTATGCAATTTTCTATTGGTGCACTGGCACGCACCACGTAATCAACGTAATGCATCTTAAATATTGCCCTAAAGCTAGGAAGGTGAATTTAAAGTGACAGTTTTACATTGTGCCGAGGTGACCTTGGTCTCAGGAATTTGTCCGTTACATCCGATATCCTCGATAGCGGGGCTTGGTATATCGACGTAGGAGTGTATCTTCTTTTAAAAAAGAATACGGAAAATGTGTATGGAAAGTATTTTCTTAGTGTTCTAACCTCGTTTTGATGTGCACCTTGTGACATTTATTTTAATCTGTGCTTCATGTCTTTTTGCAGAGGAAGAACCTTCATCCGGCGAGATTGATCCATATAAACGGCGATGTATCGCCGCACGTCTTGCGAGCAACATGGCGTTCTCACACATTTTTATACCGCGCCTTTGGATTTATTAACACTATTTAAACGCAAATCAGGTTACTATTAATGCATGATTTTCAAAATGTATATTTCGTCAACAATCAGGTACCGGCAAGCAATTCCATCAATGTTCCATGTTGTTTGTTCCTTTTTGTTTACATTGTCTATTTTCTATAATTGATACGACGGAACGAACCATTTCTACGATTTCTAACACTGTACATGTACATAAAGCTCGTGCGCGAGCGAATCGTTTCGTACGCCGCGGTTTTACACCAAAAATAACGATCACAATCACGACCGAATTTTATTATTATATTATGAGTAATGTATTGTACGATTAAGATTCATATGCGCGATAAGGCAAAAGTCAGAGTCAATACTATTCCGCATGTGCGATAAGCGAAAAATCCATAAATTCTTTGTTTTTTTTTTGTGTTTAAAAATAATTTGTAAATAATGAGTGCTTCCTCCTATGATGATTTTATCAATGCTATTGTTTCTTGATTCTGTTTGTTCTCTATTTTTATATCTCTTAATTCAATCACCCCACCATCACGACTTTATGGTCGGAGGGGGGAGGCCGACGCACTGGGATGTGCTCCCCTCTCAAATGCAATTCTGTAATATTAATTATTAAACAACAGCCAATCAGTCAACACGATAGAAGAGCGGAATGTGCATTATACGCAAACAAGCAAACTATTAGAAAACGTAATAAGCAAATATTAAGGTGACACAGCGAGTAAGCCAACACTGCGATGCCGCGGACGCATTTACTTCGTGTGTAACATATTACTGATAGTTATGATGAATAAAATTGTTTGAAAAATGAAAAACGTAATAAAAGTTTTAACCGAGTGTCGGCGCGCTTTGCAAGTGTATTACTGCGTCGTTGGATGCGTTGCGGCGGTTTCATTGGGATGCACGTGTCTCCGGCCGAACGTCATCAAACCCAGCAGGCCGGCCAGTCTACGATGCCCACCTGCTGCTTGGGCATTTGCAGTCATATCGCCAGCGCTGCAATGCGCTGAGAGCACTTCGATATTGCGACTCTCCGCCCTGTAGTCCTCCTGAATGATATCCATTGCTACAATACAACCAATCAAGTCTTTTTGCAGGTTTGAAGATGGCGCGCCAACCTTTCTGCAAGTCCATCGCGTCCATATCCTGATTCTGTATCAGCTTGATGCGTGCCTTAAACTTCGAGACGAGCTTCTTGCGTCGATAATTCGCTTCGATTTCTTGCTTGGTGCGAGGTATGCGCAACTTCACGCAACAGCACACCAAGATGACTGCAACCAAATATACATATTTTGAAAACCCGCACCTTCTGCGAATGTTGCTGTGGATGTTTGGATAAAATGCAACGTTTTCTTGCCTGCAGCAACGAAACCAGCAAGACAGAACACTCCCACGTGCCATACGCGAAATGGCTGTCCGGCAAGCGCGGCGCGCTCAATCCACGGTTCGTGTTCATCGTTGGGATTCGGATGGAACGTCGCCATTTTGTGCGCAGCGATGGTTTGCAAGTGTTCACCTCGCAGGAAGGGAACTAACTAATTCGGGGATTCGCGGGATTCGAAGCAAGTGCACATCGCGTAGGCGTTGGGGCGCACCCTGTTTTATACGGTATCAACACGCCGCACCTTGAAGCGGATTAATTAATTACGGAAGTCCACGCAATACAGGGTGTGACGCGCGTTGTACGACAAGTAGAAATAAGTTAGAATTATGTAGATCTTTAATGATATGCTTCTCCGGTTTATTTATACCAGCCGAAACATTAGTAGTACAGTTTTGATGAGTATAATCACAATTTTCAGATACATTTTTTAAAAGAATGGTGGATATTTATCAATATCTATTGAGTTAAAGGGCAAGTAAAATATATTTATTCTCTCTCTTTCTCTCTGTGTGTCATAAACATTCCAAAATGACCCTGCATTATTTTTCATGTATATCAGGGTTTTCACAGCTTAGTGGGGCATTCTATTGCTCAGATTCCTCTTCCATCGAGGGACGCTTCTTCATCAGAGCAACTGCCTTGCACTCCAAGAGCATGTTGTTGTCCGGGGGCAGGCCTAAACATGCGCGTAGAACGTTCTCGATGCACATGCGCTGCTTGGAGAGCGAGTTGATCACCGGCGTGCCCTTCGGCACCAGCGGCGCCTTGCACAGGTAGCTCAGCACCGACAGGATCGGGTAGAACGTGGTGTACTCGGCGTCCTCCGCACGCTTGAAGTGCATGCGCAGACAGAGCTCGGTGAGGATGATGAGGTCGAGGATGATCGGCGCCGCCAGCAGCGAGTCTTCGCAAGTGTTGTGCACGACGAGTGTGTTGAGGCCTCCCAGCATGATTTCGGAGGTGTATTCATCCATTGCTCGTTTTGAATCGCCTAGGTATTAATATTAATTAATAATATATCTGAAAAGCAAACTTGGATCTTGCGTTAATTATAACTCACCAACATAAGGCACGTATTTGATAACCACGCAATGGTCCGGCTTCTCATTGGGCTGGTACAGAATCGAATTCGACGAGACCATGTCGTCCACCACGTTGGATTTCGTTATCTCCTTGGAGCGAAACTGCAGCGGCGAGGAGAGATTCTTGCCGTCGTTGTTGCCCAGATGGTTGTAGCTGACGATGCACACCGGCTTGATGCCGGCGCCGACGAGGAAGTCCACCAGTACGCTCTTAAGCTTCGTCTGGCCGCTCTTGAAGTCGTCGCCGGCGATAAACACGCCGCGCTGCTCGGCGAGGTCGATGATGCCCGGCACGAAGGTGTTCTGCGGCGAGCCGTTGATGTACGCGCAGCCGGAGAGGATCGCCGCGTAGGCGAAGAGCGCCGACGGCGCGATCTCCTCGTGATTGCTCGCGATCGCCTCGGCGAGGTGCTCGGCGGTGTCGTGGATGCCGTCGATCACGTCGGAGAAGCGCTCCGTGTTGGCCGTCCACAGGACGATCACGCGCTCCACGCCGGACTTTTCGCGGAAGTCCGCGATGTCGTTGCAGATGCGCTCGACCTGCTCCAGCTTGTCGCCCATGATCAGGTTGTTGGCGCGGTCGGCCTGATTCAGCGCGATGAAGTCGGGATCGTAGATGGATGGCCGCGGCTGCAGCGGCTCCAGGTCGGTCTTTAGCTGATCGAGCAGGGAGGGCTCTAGAACGCCGGCGCGCTTGCAAGCCTCGTAGAGGTTTGAGCCGGAAATGTCCCAGCCGTCTACGACCAGGTCGTCGGGATCGAGCATCGGCAGCATTGACTTCAAGGGAACGTAGAAATCTTCGCCGTTCTCGCCGCTTCCAAGGCGCACCGTCGATGCTTGCGTAATCGAACCAAACCTGCAAGGGAACATTCAATCTAATAATCTGCAGATTATTCTTAAAGTATCTACATAGTCAATATAGCTTTAAATGTTTATCGTTTACTTGAACAGCAATGCATTTTACGTTTGTATCAGGTCAGTCATGCATAACTCTCATTGAATTCAAAAGTTAACCAAAAAAAAGGAGACATTTTTGAATGGAGGCTTACCAGTTGGCATCCTGAAACCCGCGCTTCGTCTCCCAGCGCATTCGGGCGCTGTTTGCGAGCAGCGCCGCCGTTAGGGTGCTGCCATTGTTGCCGCCCCAGCCGACGAGCATTACGCCCGTCTTCGGCACCTTGCGCTCGGTGCGGATCGACAGTTCCACCTCCTCAGGCGTCACCTGCAATCAAACATTAAGCGATGAAAAGGTTAGAAACCTTTCTAGAAAGGCTAGAAATTTGGCATTTGGAATTTTTATGAGCTAGGAAGCATTAATAGTGAATGTCGTTAATATCGGATAGGGCAGGAATTCGTCAGCGCAGTCTGGAAACTTGTTTAAGTGTGATAGAATTCAGTAGGTACTTAACTTAAGTGCCGGATATTAGTGTACACTGTAACATGAAACACTTATTAGCATAACAAGCACACAAATGTTAAGTAGGCAGGCAGATAGTGAACTACAGAATTTCGAACACAATATTTTTGAGCGTAAACTGCATTGTAAAATTGCTAGTCGATTGTTGTTAAAAAAGAAGCTAATATTAGCGGCACTCATAATCTAGGTCTACGTGCGTCAGATCTAGTTAAATTAATGCTAAACATTATAAATAGTTGTTTTGCTCAGTAACGTACATACAAACTATCATTTTTGTGTTAAGGCCGATTTAAAGTCCGCTTTTTTGCGTTTTGCTTTTCTTTCACGCAAATCCACAGGAATAAGAGCTTTTTCTGAAAAAAGTTGAAATCATTCCTACTTTTTGCATTTAAAAGCAAACAAACCCCGCCATTTTGAAAGTTAAAAAAACGTACTACTGTAAATTGGCCTTTGCTCGGTATTGGTAGCTGGTATTATTTGTGTATGTTGTTGTTAAATATGTACACCGGCTGAAAATCGAGGCATGCATTGCAAAGAAAAGTTTGTAAAGTATGTTCAGAACAACTCCCGATTTTTTGACTTTCTGAAGTGTCTCTCTATCTCTTTCTCAATAACACCTCTTATCTACTCTGGCGCGACCACAGCGCCACCTGCGTCGTCAACGGTGTTGAGTGAGAGTGAGACTGACGTGAAAAAAATGCCGGGTTATTTTGAACAGACTATATCCCCGCCGCATGCCTTGCATTGGCTGCGTGGGAAGTGTATGTGGGATGAGCTCAAGTTCAATGTTAACTACATGATAGCGGGATGTCTGAACAGCTGATGCAGGATGTATTGATTGATCGCCCCGCACCACCCGCAACCTAGCGGCAATCCCACCGCAGGTGGTCACATTCGGCATGCTATGAATTGTTAGTACAGCTTCCGCTGAGCTGATTTGAATGATTCCGGAGCGGATTGAAAAGTTGTATGATGAGCTTCAACACATCGAATACTTACGGTAACTTTGTGAGCGCCAGCTGCCTGCGGTGCGCTCTGCACGCGCGTGTTGCGATAGATGTACTTGGCGGTGATGTGGTCGGCGTCGTAGACGACGTCCTCGCTGTTGACGTGCACCTCCATGCCTGCTGCTTGCTCTTTGTCGGGTGGGCGGCGGCGCCGGGCGGTCACTTACTTAACTAAGTGGCGGTGGTAGCGAGAAACGGCGGCGGCGGTGGCGGCGTGAGTTTCCAGATCGATCGTTCGCGACGCGCTGTGAACGCAAGCGAGTGCGATTATGGAATGCGAGCGGTAGTGGTGGGCCGGTGGCTGGTGGCGATCGGGAGGGCCGTCGTTGAGTGCGCCACCGCGACGCGTGCGTCTGCTGCTTTTATACTCTGCCGCTTCCTACCTAGGTGCCTGCATCCATTATTGTGCTGTTGCATACATCCAGAAATGTGATCTTTTATTCTTCAAACCGCTGGAAATGTCGTTGCGTAGCGTAGTCTCGCTGCTGCTTGAACTAAATATGCACTAGATCAGCGGCCATTTTAATAGGTTAGAATTATGGATAAAATAAACATTGTCTCAAGGTTAATGAATTTTGACGGGATTTGGCAACTTGACACCACAGCCCTCTTTAAATCACGTTAAATCATTTCAAGTGTTTTTTTAAATTGATTTCTTTGATATGCAAAAGTTGAATTTTAAATGCAGATGTCAGATGTCACGACTTAAAAATATGTATTCTTGGAGTAATTAAATTTCTTAGTGTTGAAAGTCGAGACCGCGAGACCGGACGGGTAGAAGTCCCGCCGGGTTTGGCGGTTTCACTCTTCATTTAACATGTTTAACCATAGCGATGAGTCATCAATGCATGGAATAATTTGAACTTTAATATTTTTTCTACGATCACCTCTAAAATAGGTTATTATCGTGCCGCAAACAATGCGCAAAATGTCTCTTTAAAACATGCTTCAATTTCAAACATTAATGGCTTCATTATCAAACTAGTTACGCAATGAACTGTGATCACATGGTCAAGGTTAGCGTCGCAGCGAGTTTTGTTTGGTTCGTTGCCATGGTTACTACACTAACCTTGGTTCGTTGCAGCGACACCACGGCACACACATATTTGCGTTGCACTGTCGCGAGCGTGACAAATAGAACCATTTTAAATTTGGCCGTAGAAAAAATATTTTTTCTACATTCGTTAAAAAATGACTAGCTTGGCATTAGCTCTAAATAAACTCTACTTTATTTTGACCTAATGGCCTCGGGTTTCAAACGCTTGCGTGCTCAAAAGTAATCATTATAACCTTATCGAAAATAACTAGTATGAAATAGTATTTTCATTAAAATTTGAATGAAATCCACACTATTAAAAAATTACATAAGAGTGTTGCCAAGTAGATTTGACAAGTAATTTGAGGTAAGGTCAAAATAAAGTAGACTTTAGTTAGAGCTTATGTGAAGCTAGAAATAAAGAGGTACGTATCGCACGCTGGAGCGAACGCATATGTTGCCATTTTTTAACGATTGCAGAAATAGTGATTTTACACACTACTTTCATAAATAACTATTGCCGGCTCAAAACAGCCGTAAAAAAAAATTGAAAAAAATATTTCGAACGTGTTTCTAACTCTCTCTCACTCAACACCGTTTAAAACGCTTGTGGCGCTGGGGTCGCGCCAGATGTAGCCAGAAACGTCAAGATTGGACGGGGTTCCAGCGAAAACACTATATTATAAGTACACCATGCTAATAATGGTTTTCTAATGAAAAAATAAAAAAGGTTGTAAGTCTTATCAATGATTCGCGACATTGATAATGTAACCCAACAATATGCGAACGGCGGGTACGAAAAATCACATATGTAAAAACATAAGAATTTCGATTGTTAAAAATTGTAAAATAAACTATACATCTTGTTCTAATGCTAAACCGTCAAACATGCTTTTTCCAATTTTTTCTGACATCATACATGATTTTGAGTGTTGCGGATGTTTGTTGCGGAAATGACATTGGGCGCGAAATTTGAAAATTTGGAACAAATGAGCACTGACCGCTAACTGCAACGTAGAACACTGCCGTGTATTTCGGGTTGTGTTTCACGTTAAACCAACAGTCGTGAGCGACTGCACAGCTACACCAATTTCTTCATCTTTATTGCTGGAATTTCAATTTTTGAGAAATGCTTTTTCACACACTGCGATGTCGTGAAATGTGTCCTTCCGACCAACTTGCGACCAACCGCAACTGACACTTCGTTGGAATCGTCTATACCAGTGGTTCCCAAAGTGCGGATCGCGATAGATTTTTAGGGTGTCGCCGCAAATGGACGATATTTCAATTTCGGGATGTTTTTCTACACATACCTATTCATCGGGGTGTCCTTTGAAATTGTTTAGTGCATAAGGGGGTCGCAAAAACTTTGAGAAACACTGTTCTATACGTCAATACTTGCTTTTTTCTATTCGCATTCGCGCAGTCTCACCTCAGTCTTGCAACTGAGACTGTTTCAGACTGTACTTAGTTGCGGGGGGGAAAAACTCAGGTTAGCCTCCCTAAGCATGAAAGTGAGACAGCTGAAATGAACGCACATATTCAACTGAGATTGACATTGTGCTAAGTCGGACTCAGTTATCGTTGCGAACAGAAAGCACCATACTATAACAGGTAACACATGAGCTAACACCACTTGCACACAAGAGAGTGCGGCAGCGTCTCTCGCCAGTCAGCTGATTCCCCTTCTAAAGGAAAACACGTATGAATGCGTTCCACCTCTGTCGCCTACAAACTCACGATCCCTCACTCATGGGAACCTCCATATATTTTTTGCTCTATGGTCTATCTGTGTATCTATCTATACATACATTATTTTCTTACGGGTAAACATTGTGCGCGTCCGATTTAAAAATACATTTCTAGGTGTCACTTCCAGTTCCAATCAATTAATTTCTGTTATGTAAGTAAACAGCTACATTCAACACAATTGATACAGCAATCAACACGACTTGTGCAATTATTTTAAAGCCTGTAAAATAAAATTTAGCAAATCGTATCAACACATCAGCTCTTCGGCCATGTTAATAGCATAGCCCCATCATAGTCCAATATTGTGCTGCCATCTATTGTCCAATGGCCAAATCCCACTGAATTATTTTGCTGCCATGGGAAGAAATTGTGTAATCAGAATTCTTGTGGTGCGCTCTGTTGCTGAGTTTTTCTGGAATATTCTATGAGCCTGCCTTAATGCCTTACGTAATGCCTTACGTATTGACAACGTAATGGAAACCGTCGTTTTCAGCCATGCGCAACTATTGTTTACAATATGATTTTAACTTCGATTTAACCTAGACATGACTTTCAACATATGAATGTTGTATGTAAGTAATATGTACTTGGTTAATGTGAAGGTCGATAAATGTTATTTGTTTTGTTCGTGATGCTTACTTATACTTATGCTCGGTCTCTTATGAATATTTTATTGTTTACAGCCACGTATTGAGCCGACTTGCGAATAGGATATGTGCTACGCTGTGAAACCGCGCATTAATGTGTGATAAGCTTGAGACTGTTGTGCAGGACGATCGTATTAGGGTAAGAATTCTAAATATATTTAGATTGGATGTTTTCCGCCTTGGTATGCTGTGCTTTTTTTTCGATCGCAGCCGAGGCGCTCGCCGACGCCGGCTTTCCATTTTTCATCATTGGGGGGTACGCGGCGCGCGCGGGTTGCTAGGCACCCGCTTAGGGGAAGAAGGGATCGCTGGCGCGCTGGGGTCCGCGCTAGCAGGGGGGCCCGCCCCGCGCGCGAAAATCGATACGCGGCGCCCTCGGCGCGCCATCACAACAGCAGCGTGGCGCGCGCGAGCGTGCAGAGGGGCACTCCGCCAGCCCCCTTTTTATTCCGCGTCGGCGGCCCGTCGCGCGTGCCACGTCCCAGCGCCCAGCCCGGTGGAAGCGCGAAGATGCTCAGCGGCGAGCTGGAGCACGTGTGGGCGAACCACCTGGCGAACCTCGGCGAGCTGTTCGCCGGCCTGTACGCCGACGGCGCCCTGCTGGACGTGACGCTCGCGTGCCGCGGCGGCTTCCTGCGCGCGCACCGCCTCGTGCTCTCCGCCTGCAGTCCGTACTTCAAGGCCGTCTTCGAGGAGAACCCCTGCAAGCATCCGACCGTCGCGCTGCCGGCGGTGGCGCGCGACGACATGGCGCGCCTGGTGGACTACATGTACCGCGGGCGCGTCGCGGTGCCCTCGGGGCGCGCGCAGGTCATCCGCCGGCTGGCGGCCGACCTCGAGGTGAAGGGCTTCGACGACTTTCGCCCGCCCGCGCATCGGCAGGCGTCGCCGAAGCCGCCGAAGCAGGCGCAACAGGTATGCGCACGTTCCGGAAGTGAATGGCCGCCAGACGTATCTAATCTGCGTGTTTCAGCTGAAGTCCATTATCAAAGAAGAAACGCCTAAACCATTGGTGCTCATAACGAGTAAGTAGCGCTCAATCACCCTCTTAATGTCACTGTCAACTTTGTTGACATGTTCCAGACGGCCGGAAAGTGGACGAAACGAAAAACATATCAGAACCTAAGTGCATCGACTTGGACGAACATTCCGAGGTACTTATATTTATCTAACACAGTCAATCCATGCTCTTTTATTTTTAAATTTGGTCACGTTTACCACTACATCAGTTTGACATCTCAAAAATCGTGCATCTTTTTCGGTAACATGAATTTGTTAGATTCACAAAATATACACTTAAGTCACTCAATCGTATTGCATGCTTACCAAACAAGAATAATATACTCATCTAAAACAGCACATCTGAAGAAGTGTAATGTTTAAAACTTAAAGGTTATGTTAAGATTGGCCAAGAGAAACTTTTAAAAATGGACCCAGTATTTATGTAATATCAGTGCATTTATCTTTTTGTAGAACGACGCGGAATCCGATCAAATCGAGAAGCACGGCAAAGTCTTCGAATGTGAAATCTGCAAGCGGCACTTCAAAGCGCGGAAAGATCTGCAAAAGCACAAGAAGATACATCAGGACAAAAACTTCTGTTGTGATTTCTGTGATAAACTGTAAGTATCGCGTGTCGACGGCGAAGCTTCAATCAACCGTCGACTGTTTGGCAGATTTTCGCGCGCATCACATCTGATACGCCACCGGCGCGTGCACACCGGCGAGCGGCCCTTCAACTGCGAGCACTGCGGCAAGGACTTTGCGCGCCAGGACAAACTCAAGCTGCACATCCGCACCAGCCACTATAAAGCGGACGACGGCGGTGCGCTCGACGGCGGCGACATTAGCGTCTCCAAGCCGCGCGTGCACTTCGACCTCGACGACGACTACATCGACCACGAGCAGGAGGATGATCCCATTGATGATCACATCACGCTGGACAACCTCATCGAGGAGAAGCGCAGCCGCGGCCGGCCGAAGAAGAGCAAAGCGTGCGCCGAGCTCAACGGCATCAAGATCAAGCGCAATCGCGGACGACCACGCAAAGACGGTGAGGGAACAATTCAAGTCATTTTTTTCAAATATAAATTATGAAGGTGGCAAATGTTACTACATACATACTTGAACACTGAGTGAAATGCCCAATACATTGGCATTTGTAAGCCATTTTCTAATCACTAATTTTACCGCTTACATAATAATATAGATGGCACCACTGCACTAAATCATTCTGCGTTTGGTCATTGTTTATGGCGTTTTTGATTCATGTCACTTAGTGTACACCAGTGTGGTCTGGTGTAAGTGATATCTACACCAGCCTATTCGGTTAATACACCAGTGTCCTTTAGTCAATGATGTTAAATTATTAGGCTTAATATCACAACAGGGTGAGAATAAATCGAAAATACTTTCAACAAGTTTTCGATAACTTGTTGTCAGGCAATAGCTGCGATTATTTTCGATTTTTCGAACCCTCGTGTGATTATTTTTTGACACTTTTACACCGATTGAGGATATATATGTTGCCAAGCAATGAACAATTATCATGGCCTCTCAGACCTACTGTCAAATTCAAAGAACTACCGTAGATTATTTCCGCGGAAATAATGTTAGGTAACATATTTCCACTATAATGTTTTGATTGGCTGAAACGCGCTCAAGTGATCGAAATTGCAAGTTTTTATTGGATTTCACAAATGTCAATAAAGTATCAATAGCACACGAGGATTTTGCACGAGTGTACACCAGTGCAATGCATCGCAAACGGCATTAGATAACAAGTTGCATTGAAGTCTAAATTAGAAATTTGTGATGTATTTCAGCGAACGCATCTGGCGACAACTACGACCTCTCAAACCTGCCATACGGCGACATCAGCTATCTGACGATGTCGCCAGCAATACCTATAGAGCCTTTAGTCGAAATCAGCACGGACCTCGCCGCCGAGGACGTCGACGCGAAACCAGCGGACCAAACCACAGTGCGCACCAGCACCTCTAGCTTAAGTATCGTGTGACTCGTCTTATCACTTTCCACATCGTCGTCTTGTATATTGTATACATATTGTTAGTCTAAATATATTTTCAATCACCCGAAATCGAATGAAAACTTCATATATTTATATAACAGCACCGTTTTCTCCCCCTTCCCCCCATCAAAAAAAAAAGAGATAAGTCGCAGCTCGTGTTCGCCTATAATCGATCGTAATACTTGGATGTCAAAGAAAAAGAAAAAACAGCACAGCGTCGTCGCAGGCACAGCAATCAAAAAAATAAAATAAAAGAAAAAGAGAACAAACTAAACAATAAATAATTACGTCGCTCGCAGAATAAATAACTGAACATGTAAACGTTATCTATGACACATGGTAATCATACTGTGGTGTGTGGTTGTGGTGTGACTTAATAAGTACGTTAAGAAGCTAACAGTGGTAAGCCGGGCATGTGGCCGCTCAGTACGACCGGATCGTCGGCGGCACGGTGGCGCACTCCTTCTGGTCCAGCGTCTCGTCGATGACGGGCCGGTACTTGATGTCGACGGCGCCGGTGCGCTCGTCCATCGTGGTGAGCGTGTGCTTGCGCCAGTGCTGCTCGTACTCGACGCGCGGCTGGCCCTCCAGCGGCTTGCTGTAGTCGAACTCGTCCACGCGCGCCTTGAAGTCCTCGCGCGCGTGCGCGCCGCGCGACTCCTTGCGGTTCTCCGCGCCGACGACCGTCTGCATCGCGCAGAGCATCAGGTTCTGCAGCTCCAGGCTCTCGACGAGGTCGGAGTTCCACACCATCGAGCGGTCGCTCACCTTCAGATCGTCCAGCTCCTTGTAGAGCGACTTCATCTGCCTGCAGCCCTCCTGCAGGGTCTCGGCGGTGCGGAACACGGCGGCGTTGGTCTGCATGGACTTTTGCATGCGCAGGCGGAGGTTCGCCGTGGGCACCGAGCCGTTGGCGTAGCGCAGGCGGTCGACGTTCGCAATCGTTTTCTCACCGGCATCCTAAACAGGCGTTTGCTTGTTAGTCTTCGTGTCTTACAGAGATGCATTACAAGTTTTCGTTACCTTGGACAACTCGCCGATTTTATCACCAGGCTTGCAGGTCTCCGCGATGGTCTTCGCGCAGGCGCGCCCGAAGACCACCAGGTCGAGCAGGGAGTTGGCGCCGAGGCGATTCGCGCCGTGCACGCTGCTGCAGGACGCCTCGCCGGCGGCGTACAGCCCGCGCACGATCTGGTCATTGCCGTCGGTGTTGCGCAGCACCTGGCCTTTGTAGTTCGTGGGCACGCCGCCCATGTTGTAGTGCACGGTCGGGAGGACCGGAATCGGCTCGCGGGTGACGTCCACGCCGGCGAAGATCATCGCCGTCTCGGAGATACCAGGCAGACGCTGGTGCAGCTGCTCGGCGGGCAGGTGATGCAACTGCAGGTGGACGTGATCCTTGTCCGGCCCGCAACCGCGACCTACAAAGAAAAGCATGGTTTTTAGCAGCGGCTTTTAGAAGTGACTTGTGTCATTCAGTACCTTCGCGAATTTCGATCGTCATACTCCTGGAGACGACGTCGCGCGACGCCAAATCCTTCGCCACCGGCGCATAGCGCTCCATGAAGCGCTCGCCCTTGGAATTGACCAGGTAGCCGCCCTCACCGCGACACCCTTCGGTGATGAGACAGCCGGCCGTGTAGATACCGGTCGGATGGAACTGGACGAACTCCAGGTCTTCGTTCTGCAGGCCGGCGCGCGTCACCATCGCGGAGCCGTCGCCGGTGCAGGTGTGCGCCGACGTGCAGGAGAAGTACGCGCGGCCGTAGCCGCCGGTGGCCAGCACGGTGTTCTTCGCCCTGAATCGGTGAATCGTGCCGTCCTCGAGGCACAGCGCGATCACGCCGCGGCACTCGCCGTCTTCCATCAGCAGGTCCAGCGCGAAGTACTCCACGAAGTAGTTGCAATCGTAGCGCAGCGATTGCCCGTAGAGCGTGTGCAGCAGGCTGTGGCCGGTGCGGTCCGCCACGCAGCAGGTGCGATGCGCCTGCCCGCCCTTGCCGAACTTCAGCGACTGCCCGCCGAAGGCGCGCTGATAGATCTTGCCCTCCGGCGTGCGCGAGAAGGGCATGCCGTAGTTCTCCAGCTCGATGACGGCCTTCACCGCCTCGCGCGTCATGTAGTGGATGGCGTCCTGGTCGCCCAGCCAATCAGAGCCCTTGACTGTATCATACATGTGCCACTGCCAGTTGTCAGCTTCCATGCTACCTAAAATGCGGCAACACGCGCACATATAAGAGTTGCACCTGCGCCTACGTGCAGGAGGCGGCACTTACCAACAGCAGCGTTGATGCCGCCTTGCGCAGCGACTGTGTGCGAGCGTGTGGGGAACAGCTTGGTGATGACGGCCGTCTTGAAGCCCTCGGCGACGAGGCCGAAAGCGGCGCGCAGACCTGCACCACCGGCGCCCACCACCACCGCATCGTAGGTGTGATCCACCACGCCGTAAGCGGAGTCCTTGCTCTGGTGTGCGTCGCGCCGATCGGCGGAGATGTGCAGTGCTTTGCTGCCTGCCGCGCGTGACAATCCAATCTGCATACAAAGCCCACCGCGCGGCGGTATTAAATTGCGACTCACATCCGTGCATTATGTAATAACAAATCTGCTTGGGCGAATGGGGTTAGCCGTGGCGCCTGCCGCCCGCACACAACTCACCTTCGGGCCGAACAGCGCCGAGGCCTGCGAGAATTTCAGCAGCGTACTCATGATGGGGAAGCCCTTCTGGCGGCGCGCGTATAATCAATCGGGTGCTTCGAATGGAAGCGCCGGCGCTGTCTTACTGGCACTGGCTGGCGGCGGAGACGTTACCTTCAGGTTGTGCGCGCACTGCACACGTAGGCCGCGCGGAAAAATATACCGCACGCCAGCGAACAGCAGCGAGCACGCGAATAGATAGGAAGCGGCGCGCGCACACACGCGCACCGCGCTTGTTGCCTATGCCTGTGATCGCTGTGATCCAATGTCGAATGTCGCCGAAACGCATTTTCTGCTTGGGGTTATCACGCGACGCCACTCGAGTTTATTACCTAACGAACTGTTATTCGCGAATGCCTTCTAATATTGCATTATGACTAGCAACATTTGCCTTCCATCGATTCACTTCGGGGGCCATGCTTGAACTAAAACTCGCACTGCCTCATTTGTTTTTTTTATTTCAGATTAAAGTTAGTTAAGAATATTTATTATGTACACTTATCATGAACGCTAAATATGTAACTGCTTTCTGGTTAACTTCCCAAATATATCATGTTTATATATGTACATATGCATATATTGCCACTCAAATGATAACGTGAAACGCGTGAAAGCTTTCACAATGACATGATTAATGTGCTTTATAATAGCATTAGTAGCATTATAAAATGGCAGTAAAATATTAATAGCGTTGTAACTAATAACACAAACAAGACAGTACGAGCTGGAGGTTTTATTTAGATCAAATCCATTGTTTTCAATTTTCAATTTAATTCTTGCTCGTTTGATTCCCTTTCCTTCGAATGGAAACTATCTCTATAGAAACCTGGAAGCCAACGCGTTTAGCAACGTAATAGCCAATCATGTCCAAGGTAATATGTAATGTACATAATCTGATATGAAGTAAGTGTTTCAAATATCACAAAGATTACACCGTAAACAGCGAATGTATCAAATGTATGTTACATCCTAACATCCACATATGTACATATACATTTTTTTTTTAATCACTGGTTTTGTAACTGAATTCATATTGTACATATGTGCATAAATTACGATCTTCAGTAAATTCATTTAGGTCCAGTTTGTTTTGTAAAGAATCATAGGATCATCCTTCGAAAATGGACATGGCTTATTTTATCTCGTTTATCTCGAACGCCTGCTTCAGTTTCATATTTCCTATGTAATTGTGATACTTGTGGAAGCACTCTCTAATGTGAACCATATTTAGATCATTTAAATATCCCGAAAATGTCTAAAATTGCAGTTCGAAAATATATTTTTCATTATTCAGAGATTGGATTCCCACTACCACCATCTCATCACTCATAACCTCATCATTTGTGCGAGCAAGTTACTGACACAAGGGGTTGGAGGGCTTAAGTGATCAGTGATCAGCGTTTCAGCTAATAAACGAGGCTTCAATAAACGTCCTCATTAGTTTACCATCTTGGTTGAAGCCAGTGAAACCTATTTTGTATTTTTGCAGCTTCCAGAAGTATACAGGTTATATTTAGGTGGAAAACTACATGTGATTTGAGGTTTGATGCATTTCTTATCAATTTCACATGATTTATCCTGTATAGTGATAATTCATGCATACAAGTTGCATTGAAATGTATGCAACAAATCGAACAAGTTATGTATTACATGTGTTTGCAGAATCAGATACAGAGTATTCATGTTTTATAAATTGCTCGTTATGTCAACATCTACAAGCTGTAGATTTAACATTCAACATACATAGTAACAGTGCAGTTGGAATTTGCACCTGCACATTATAATCATCACTTTAACTCCAACTTCATGCATGCAATATAGAAATTACTGTCATAAGCATGCCATGTTATTGAATCAGTCAGTCACTGCAAATGACATGGAGAAACATTTGCCTATTATGCAACCATGTAGTGCTGAAGCTATTTGATTCTTTGGAATTTACAAAAATACATTGGTCCGTAGTTCTGCGACGCGCTGGGCAGGACGAGATGGCCGTACTTCGTCACTTTCGGACTGGAGAAGTGATATACGTTGCGGAATTGCGCCAGCGAGCGATTCAGATCTCTGCAAACATCAAGATGCAATATTTTCACGGCTGCAGTAGGTATATTGTGGTACTTACTTAATTTTGACCCGAACGTCCGTCTCCTCAAACAATCTCCTCAGCGCCACGTGCACGACGCCCTCATTCTGTATCGGGCTCAGCGAGCACGTGGAATACACAACAATCCCGCCAACTTCAACTATGCGCAGCGCTTTCAGCAGCAGTTCAGTCTGTATCTCCGGCAACTGCAGGCGCTCCTTGACTCTATCGGGCCGAAAAATGTTGTTATCGTTCTCCTTCGCCGAGCGCCTGTCGGTGGTGCATGGCACGTCGACCAGCACGCGATCGAAGCCGTCCTCGCGCAGCATCCGCGCATCCCCATGACTGACGAACACCTTTCCCGCGTCCAACCATCGCTCCTCGAAGTCGTAGAGGTACTGCTTCATCACGCTGAAGATGCGATTCGTGCGCGAGACGCTCAGATCGTTGCACCGCACGAAGGCCGGATACAAGGTCTGCAGTGCGATCAGACTCTTGCCGCCGGGTGCCGCGCACATGTCCAGCAAACGGCAGCCAGGCTGCAGGTCCAACGCCAGCACCGGCAGCAGCGAGGAGCCATTCATCAGGTAATAGTTCAGCACCTGCGTACTGCCGCGGCGCGGCTGCGGGAAGTCATTGGCGTTGTCCTCCTCGAAGCAGAACGCGTGCAGCTGCTCAGGAAAGCGAATTGCATCCGTTTCAGTCTGCATGAATTCATCTGGAAGCTGGTCATTAGTCTTATAACTGCCTGTGGTTTCATGCTCTGGGATGAAGTCTTCTCTTCCTTGCAGCTTTGTCGCCGGGACGAACTCGTAGAGAATCGACGTTGAGTTATGTCCATCTACTATTCTGGAAAAGTCCAACTGTGCATTATCTAAGCTGTGACTTAATGACATATTGGTTTTCATAGCACCAAGGTTTTGTTTCTTGATATCACTGGATGCATCTTCTTTCGCTGCTTTCCACACGCGTTCCAAGTCGCGTTGTCGCTTGTTTCGCACGTTTTCATCATGCAAATGACCTTTTTCAAGCTCAAATAGTGTACGAATATTTAGTGCTCCTTTTGATTGCAAAAATTTTGCTGATTCCTCAGTGTCCGAGTAATTGTTCAGCACGGCGACGTACTTCTGCTTCCCGAGGAGCCCTTTGCGGATTTCCGGCCACTTCTTTTTATAGGTGGCTGTGTAGAATTCATCAAAATGTTCAAGCGCTCTTGTTGTGCTGGCCTTGTTTTTCTTCTGAACTGACTGAAATTTTAGAAGAATGTATGCTTAAGGCCGACATACTTATGAATGGGAAACAATCTCACCCAATGATTTTCTTTATGTTTGTATCTATGTATTTTCACATTTGTTGTTAAAACATTTAGAAGGCGATAGTTTATTTTGAACATTTTTATAGGTTACTCACATGCCGAGTACTTAGGCCCCGTATATTGGGTTGCCTATATTAAAAATCATTTTCAAATTTTAAACTTTTTAATCCAGTCCACGCGGAATTATTAGTTTAGGCGGATTACATGTTTAAAGTGATGCTTACAAGTAATATTTAATAATTATTAAAAACAATGTTCTAATACGGCAATATTTAGAGCTTGAACGGATTGAAATAAATTACGAGGTGCACCACTTAGCGCTAGGTCAACACAAACAGTTATATCGTTATGTCGACGCTATTAACATCCTCCCACAATCACATCTAAACAGGTCGTTTCATCAGTAGGTCTAGGTACATGCGAGCTATACTCAAGTAGGCTGCTGTTTACGTTCCCCACCGAATGGAGCAGTCGGAAACAATCTGTTACGCGAGAATATTCAACCAGCAATACGCAAAAAAGAACGAATTAAACACCTTCCAACGTTCCGCTGTTTGGTCGAGTGCCGCGCAATAACAAAATCACACAAGTCATTCCAGTTCACAGTAGTCGATTAGATTAGATACTAGCTACTTAAAAAAAGAATACTCTTAAAGTTGGGTTTTATAATACGATTAATCCAATATTTTGTACATTAAAAATGAACTCGTCGATATAAACAGTAGTGTTTCTTCTTATTCGGTCTTATTGTTTTTGATTATTGTGAAATATTAAGTGAAAATGTATCTATTAATCTTTGCGTTCGTGTTGTCAACCTTGTTGTATCTGTATCTCCTGAAACCCAACAAGCATTGGTGGAATAAATGTGTTCCCTTTGAGCAACCGAAAATCTTGTTTGGAAACATGTACGACATTGTTACGCAGAAAGAGAATATCTCTGACTTTATGCGGCGGGTTTACACGAAGTTCAAGGATCACAGGTAAAATAATTACAAATAATATTCTCAAACTGGTATTATGACCTTGAGTTATTTAAATTAAACTTCTTTATTGTCGTATTACTTATTTATCATATCCACGCGTTTGTGAGCACATCAAGGAGCTGGCGGCCTCTGGTGTCAAAATTTAGAGATAGTCACTGAGGTAGAATGCACACGGTATTCTGGTGTGTACGGGTCTGATAACTTTTTCACAACTTTACTAACTAATTATGTACTACAGATCTTGCCAAGAAAGAAATGCATAGTTGAAGACGTACTTGTTTCCTACCTATAAGAGATGAAAATACCGTATATACCAAAAGTGGCGCAAAAAATAACTTTTGAATCAGCTTTACAGTATGTACATATGCACATACTATTCCCATGTTCCAAACACACGCTCAGGAAACTCCTGCATCATCAGAGATCACCCACGGGAAAGTTTATGATCTTTAAAAATGACGGATATCGGCATCCTTGAGGAATTACCAAGGATTATCTTCCCATATCAATATGCATGTTCATACATGATGTAACACTATAGTAATTGTAGCTATTTTTTTTGTTTCAAATCATATAAAGGATATTTCCTAACATTGTATTTTGTATTCAAATTTACGGTGTTGTTTTGAAAAGAAAAAAACATTCATGCTTATTTCGGGTTTTGGGGAACTTGGGTTTTGCGGTTTTGCAGTCAGATTTATATTTACGCTGTTTACGCTGGTCGTGTCTCAAGTATTCGTTACCTTGCGTACTTACAATCTTATAATATACATTACAATGTCCGAATGTCCACATCTCATATTAATTGTGTTGTTTACAGATATGTTGGAATCTATCAATTTACCATGCCGATTCTTATGATCCGTGATTTGGAATTAATCAAGCAAATTGCAATTAGAGATTCCGATTCTCTCGTCGATCATCAGGCGTTATCCCGCGAAGATATTGACCCCCTGTGGTGCCGAAATCTGCTCTCCGCTAAGGGTTGGTTCTCAATCCATTGTGTATCATTAGAAATCTTCCTTAAAACTATGTAAAACCCGTCTTCAGGCGAAAAATGGCATCATTTAAGAACAGCCTTGAGCCCTTCGTTCACATCGACAAAAATGAAAAGTATGTTCGGCTTGATAACCGACTGCGCAGACCAGTACGTGCGCTATTTTCTGGAGCAAGCCGCTGATGGAGATGTTCACACGCTAGAGATCAAGGACGCCTTCACACGCTTTACGAACGACGCGATTGCGACGTGCGCCTTCGGTGTGCAATGCGATTCCATCCGGGAGAGGAACAACGAGTTCTACCTGTCGGGGCGCGCTGCCACGGACCAAAGCGGCGTTAAAGGATTGAAGTTCTTCTTGTTCCCGTTTTGTCCTTCTTTGATTAAGGTCTGTGAACATACAATATTATACTGATACGTCACACAGCTGAATTTGTACTGTGCTTTCAGCTCCTGAAACTTAAAATCATCAACGATGACGTGGGTGACTTCTTCAAGGGAATAATCAGCGAGACCATGCGCATCCGCGAAGAGCAGAAGATCGTGCGCCCCGATATGGTGCAGCTAATGATGGAATTGCGCCAAAAACTTGGCAAGGACGTGATGACTTTGGAGGATGTCACCGCGCAGGCGTTAATCTTCTTTTTCGCCGGATTCGAATCAGCGGCGATTCTGATGAGTTTCGTTGCCTATGAGCTGGCTTGCAATCCCGACCTGCAGGATCGGCTAAAGCGCGAAATTGATGACACCTTGGCGGAGAATGATGGGACGATGACCTATGATGCTCTAATGGGGATGAAGTATTTAGATATGTTCATCACTGGTAAGGACCTTTTCATTAGTTATACGATTTCTGACTAAATTTGATTTTCGTGGCGTAGAAACTTTGCGGAAATGGCCTCCAACTCCAATGACTGACCGGATAGTAACTAAACCTCATTATATCGTTTCCCCCGAGCGCCCGAACGAGGTGGGAATCACATTGTACAAGGACGACAGCGTGTGGTTCCCGATCTACGCGATCCACCATGACCCGGCGCTGTTCCCCGATCCGGAACGGTTCGATCCGGAGCGCTTCAACGACGAGAATAAGAACAAATCGATGAAGGGTTTCTTGCCGTTTGGCTTGGGGCCGCGTAACTGCATTGGTAAGACCTTTAAGAACATTGAAAAAAAGATGATTCTGTGATTGGCAAATGTCTGATTTTGTAGGATCGAGATTTGTCCTGATGGAAAACAAAGCAATCATCGTGAAACTGCTCCAAGCGTTCGAAATCGTCCCGGTGGCGAAAACGCACATCCCGATGAAGTTGGATAAGGCTCAATTTTCTCTCTACTCCGAAGGTGGCTGGTGGCTGGGATTGAAGAAGCGTCACAGTTCCTGAAACCCACTCACACGCTGAGCAAACACAAAAGCCACATTGTCCAACACATACGGCTCATGTTTACTCTTTTTGAAGCAAGTTTTCATCATATGGTGACAGTTATATATTATTAATTTGTTTATCTCTACACATTTGTTGTGTATTGCAATTTATGTATTGTTAGCGCTTCGCGTGAAAATGGCGATTGTAATGCGAGTCCTTTTATCGCAATAATAAACAGACAAACAGACAAGAGTTAAACAGTTGATGAGTTGCATCTTGCGCAAGAATTTATGGCCGCATGCGGTAATGTTCGGCTTTGTTTGCACACAGCGCGAAAAACGCGACGCGCTTGTTTTTAAACGTTTACATCGCATCAACGTTTGCACACTTTCTCCCAAGCGATCAAACTTTGAATTAAAATGATAGTCAAAAGTACGTGTGAAGCATTTTAGTCGTGGCCTGGAAAATATTTCCTGTATTTCCTGATGAAAAACATGTATTGAGCAGTCGTGTTTATAAACATGTTGTTAAATTGCATCACGTTTTGGGCAATTATTGATGCACACCCAACAATCACCGCAAATAGCAATCAAAGACAAGCACAACAAGACGAAAGCAAGCAACAATTGCGCTTCAATCATGCGGCATCGATGCGGAGACATTGAGCGTGATTTGATTAACGCCGATCGCGTTTAATTGATCGCCACTTCCTCGTAAAAAGTCAATAACAAATTAATTCCTGCTCCGGCTTCGCGGCGCGGAGGAAAGCGCCCAGCGATGGCCGCGCGCGGTGTGAAAATGTTTCGCCGGCGCGCCTCATTGGAGGACAAATGAATTGTTATGCTCGCCAGCGGCTCGTAACATGTGGTGTTTGTAAAGTTTTTAACCTTTTCGCGCGAGTCACCAGCGCAGCGCACAAAACATTTAAGTGCCACTCGTCTTGCGGGCGCGCGGGACACCTCGTGACTCGAATTAATCGAGACGCGTCACGGGATTTTTCGGTTTTTCACTGAGCGCGCGAGCGCTGGATGTTCTAGCATTTAAATATTTATTTATTGCCGCTACATAGTCGCGGCGAGCAGCAGAGGCGGCCAACGCCAGCTACACGAGCGCTGCAGCGAAATTATTTCTCATCAATCGTTAATAAGACGGCGCTGGTTAACAAGTCACGCCGCGCTCGCGATCTGAGCACTAATCGTATTCGATGAATTTTAATTTATGTGCTCGTAATTTTCGACAGACAGATGCAATGCAAAAATGTTGATGAACAATTATCGCATCCTTAAACGCGAGCGGCGAATATCATTGTGGTCCAATAATTGTTGCTCATCTCGTTACTTCCGGAATGAATGTCATCAATTCGTTGAGACAATGATTCTCAATGTGATTTATATAATTTGGACTTTAATTCTGTCGCCAGCGCATCATATTTACCTACATGTTCTTATCGTGTTCATAAATTCTACCCATGATAATAGCCATGAATTCCTTAACATTGAGCAAATATCACAAACATTTTTAGACATGTTTTCCCGCGTGTAAAATCGACAAAGTCTCGGAAAACATTGCAAGTAAAGTAACAATACAACCCTGAGGAAATCCGAACTATTCGTGTCCCCAAATGTCCTAATCAGAGCTGCGGCTGTGTTTTAGCAAATGGGAAACAAATACCACACTCAGATTAGGTTCAAGGTTTAGCACAATGAGCTGAGAAAATTGTACGAATTCAGTGGCATCCGCAGTCAGGGTCGCTCAGGGCGCGCGAATTGAGAGTCATTGTCGCTTGTTCGCATGTCCGGGCGAAATGTTTGCGCCGAATTTGCATTTCGCCGCATACACATGGATGATGGTGGACGTGCCGATGCGAGCATCGTGCCGTTTGGCACCGCCATTGTCGCAATTAATGGCGTGTCCGTCTCATGGATGCGACAAAAGTTTGTTCATTTCAATGGTCTACATTTGGAAGGACGACCAAAATTCGCTTCAAATCACGTTTTACCTCTTTAAACATGCATACATTAAACGCACATTTAAAGCGATGCAAAACCTTTGGTATTGAAGCAAAGAGAACTAACGTCATTGTCTGAGAATAGTATGTTGGTACACCTATATACCAATTGTCGTTGAACTCGTTGATGATAAAGATCACGGTTCACCACGACAATGCAAACTTATTTTCGCGCGAAGAATTGCGCTTTTTCGCAAGTATTTTTGCACAAAATAAACGCGCCGTAAATAATGTTTAGTTTGATTTACGACAATGCTATTTGCTCCTGTCTCCGCTGCTTGTTTAGTATCCGCAGTTATTCGTCGCGTATGCAAAAAAAATTCAACGTATCCTAGCTATTTCAATATCCTTTCTACATATTTAAGAGTCGCATTTACGAAACTAACGCGCAATTGAATATTTATTAATTTGCGAGAGCTAGACGTTTAGATTTGGTGTTGATAAACAACAGGATTAATTGCGACAAACCGATGATTAGATATTAAATACTAAAACATATCGTTACTAGTGGCAGAGCAGACATTTCTAGTTATGTCAGAATCAGTCTTTCACAAATTAACTTCACCGTCGGAATCGCAATGAGCAAATTGACGCAGCAATATCAATTGTTAATGTATGCAATTAAATTCATCTTTCAAGCAACATTATTTATTCTGCGAAAAGCATGATTTCAATGTGTAAATAGCCACAAAATTTTACTTCCAAGGATTAACCACTAATGACTCATACGTTGGTAGCTGACGATGATATTAAGAGCACATTTAACTTGATATTTGTTATAAGTAATCTCGTCTTGCAAGTTTGTACACTTTAATGTTATTTTGTAAAAACAGGGTCTACGTATTTTTCACCGGCATTAATTTATTCGTGCGTAACTTTTTTTTTTATTGCATAAGTAAAGAGATATGATTAGGCAAACAAAGACAGAAAATATGTGCGAAACGTCATAAGCCTGTTTTTGTTTATGGCTGATAATAAAGTGATTAAAGGTTGAAAAATCTGCGTAATTTATAACTTCCAACGATATCAGCCTCTTTTATTTAGATTGGAGGAGAAGACTTTCTTCCTGTCGAAAAACAAACATTTTAGAATCCACGTATTAGTTTATCACAGCTCATCACTTAGGTCAAAGAACCGTTCTTTGCTCACTCAAGGTTTCATTTGAAAATTCGAGATTAATCTCCAGCATCTGCGCTCAGTCAAAACAAGCGCCGATCGAATCTTATCAGCGATAATGATCCGTAATCGAGTCAAGGATTTCGTCCATCTCCATCAAATGCATTTGCAAAGTCATTGCGCGGCCAATACATCCGCAGACAGGAAGCATTGGCACAAAGGTGAGTGCGGCCACTTGTTCGCGATTGCAAAAAATCCTTACAACAATCCCAAATCTACTAGAAAATCGATGCTGCAATCGCCAGCGATTGACAATCTGCCGAATTGGGAATTCGGCTACTTGCGAATTGCCTTTAATCGCGCCGCGCCGAGACGCGCACTTTTGTTCACGTGCGCGCCGGTTGATTGCCTCCCGCGACGAATCTGCGCGCATAAATAAGTGGTCGCGCGAAATTTATTGGCGGGAGCGCGGATCGATCGTTAATCACATTTTTTTCTCTCGCCGGCAGCAGCATTTACCACACGTTCAACATTCTTCCAAGTCACGTGCGGTCTAACTACTTCTCATCACGTGCTCGCTGCCTCTCGGTTGTTGTAGTTGTAGTATTGTAGATTAATGATGATCATATTGAATCGAATGTTTACAGAAACATACCGAGTGTCGCTTTAAGTTTACGTATCAAATTAAGGAGCGATCACATATAAGCGTAGAAAATCGATGTGATCTTTCACAATTTCAATTTTCTGCTGGCTCATGATTTTCAAGTCCGAGAACCTTGTAAAATGTAGTATTTAAAAGCTAATTTAAGGTACTTGCTTCCCATGTGCACGATTTGCACCTGCGAGCCACGGTTCACAAATAAGGTGGATTTAAGAAAGGAAGAAAAAAGAAAGTTGCAGATATTGGAATTAGATTTGGAATGCCAAAACTTCCAGATTAAATTTTGCAAAATGTTATCTATAGAAAACGTCGAAATAAGATTGAGGTGGTTTTACAGCATCAGTGGTTTACACGCGTGCACTAACATTTTTGCTGGATGATAAATGAGTGGAAATAAATGGTAAAAACCACGGTATGAAAATTTGCGCGATGCCTTGCGGGCGTTGCGGGCTAGCCGCGTCTAGCTTTCTTCGCTGATTTCGGACGGGATCATTTGGCTTGCGCTGATTTGGATTGTGCGAGGTTTGAAGCTCGTTTTCGACTTGCCGAGCGCGTTACTCATGCGCCGGAGCGTCCCGGTGCACGGCGCGGCGCTACTTAAACGTGCTCGGCGCTCCGATTGCAATCAGTTCGCGTCGCTCGCTCGCAACTCGCGCCCCGTTTCGTGCGCATCCCTCTCCAATCGCAAACACGCAAATCACCAGCTCGGATTTATTGCCAAAGTGCGCGTTGCTGAGCGATTTTGCTAATTGGCGAAATTCGGGTGTTAAACGAAGTTTGACGCTGAAAAGTTGGATTTACGATGACCACCGGCAAGAACGGAATGTAAGCACACACATTCACATAATCAAAAATCCCCGCACGTATTTAAATTATTCGTAAAATAAAATTATAAAAAGCGTATTCGTTAATGTGCAATACTTGTACAGATTGGATGCGAAAGATGACCGCGATCTGCAGGGGGTCGGCGGGGGCGGCGGCTCGCTGGGTGTCTCCTACACGAATCCAGCGCTGGCTGTCTCCGCGACGAGCTTCTCCAACGAATCCACATTGAAGGGAAGCAATGACTTCATCTGTAAGTACCTGCAACCTTCATTTTTATTCATAGCCACTCAATAACGCACAGACGGATTGATATCGAACTTGACTTTAGAAGAATTCTATCATATTTCCAATCGCTTGTAACAATTAAATAATCATAGCTCTTATCTTGTTTAAATTATGATGCTTTGTTTGCCCACGGCACGTGAGACACTCAAATCATAATACAATAAAAGCTTGACTGCACAAAAAATGGCATTCTTATTAGTGTATGCTTTGAAAGCTATTATCAAATTTAATATTTATTAATACGACTGCATGCAACCGCTTAATGCGCGAAATAAAGAAACAAAAAACGTGCTTAAATCTCACACGTGCATTATTCGCATATTTACATTTTGAGATAATCATACATTAATAATGCAACTATCATTTGTTCTTTTTTCTGTGCATAAATTATAAGTTTTGCCATTAACTTTGGCATCCGGTTTTAAGTCATCAAAGGATTAAGTTTTAAGGATATGCCCACTTCAATTAAGACACGCACTGACGCAATTAACAGCAGGATTTGAATTTGGATTTAGATTTGGGAGCGTGGTTTATGCATGATAAATGATAACTGTAATGCTCGTCTTCAAACATAAGTACATTATTACGTCAATAAATCATTCATCAAGCGGAAGCATGAGTCCAACAAAGCTTAATAAATCTTTCTATAATAAATCTAATTAAATGTCCTTTTCTGAAATTTAGTGGTAACCGATGAGGATGAAGATTATATCAAACATACCACAGTGTCGCGGCTTCGCAAAATCTGCTCCAAGAAAACGCTGTACAAACGACTGCCTATCCTGACATGGCTGCCGAAATATAACAGCGAGTGCGCAGTAGGCGACCTGGTCGCCGGTATCACCTGCGGTCTCACCGTCATACCTCAATCTCTGGCCTACGCCAACATTGCCGGTTTGCCACCACAGGTATGTTATCCCCATAATGTTCATAATATTGCACCGCGGTCATAAGAGTACAGTTTATTGTTTTGGTTCTAGTATGGATTATACGGTTCTTTCCTCGGTACCTTCATTTACATTTTCCTCGGCAGTTGCAAGGATGTGCCAATGGGGCCCAGCGCGATTGCCTCCCTGCTCACATTCCAAGCGGTGAATGGCCACGGCCCCGAGCATGCGATCCTGCTGAGCTTCATCAGCGGCATTGTTGAGATCATGATGGGCATATTCGGCTTAGGTTTGTTGCATGCCCCACATCCCTTGTAAACTTTATGTTACATGGTTTAACTTTTAGGATTCATCATTGACTTCGTTTCGGGACCCGTCTCCTCCGGTTTCACGTCCGCTGTCGCATTGATCATAGTCACCTCCCAGGTGAAGGATGTGCTTGGCATCAAAGCTACTGGGAGCACGTTCATCGACATGTGGAAAAGCATCGCCAGTAATATACACAATACGCAAACCTCCGACCTGATCCTGGGCCTAGTATGCATAGTGGTGCTGCTTTTGATGAGAGTGCTAGCTCGCGTGCAGCTTGGTGGCAAGGAGCCCACCAAAGTGCAGAAGTTCCTCAACAAACTCTTCTGGCTGATTGGGACATCACGCAATGCCATCCTAGTGGTGCTTGGCGGTTGCCTGGGCTACCTCTTTCAGGAGCATTCTGAGGATGGCACCATACCGTTTAGAGTGATTGGCGATGTACCACCTGGCCTGCCAGATGTACAACCTCCGCCTTTTAGCCACGGGGAATTGGGCTTTATTGACATGGTGACCAATTTGGGAAGTGGGCTGATTGTGGTACCACTGGTCGCTTTATTAGAGGACATTGCCATTTGTAAGGCGTTTGCGAATGGCGCCTCAGTGGACGCCACGCAGGAGCTGCTCGCAATTGGCGTTTCCAACATTGGCAACTCCTTTGTGCAGGCTTTTCCTATTACGGGGGCGTTGTCTCGCGGAGCAGTAAACAACGCCAGCGGCGCGAAAACCCCTCTTGGTGGGCTCTATACCGGTGTACTGGTCCTCGTAGCGCTATTGTACTTCACACCTTACTTCTACTTCATTCCCAAGGCCGCACTGGCAGCGATCATTATCGCCGCTGTCGTCTTCATGGTCGAGGTGAAGATTGTGAAGCCAATGTGGAGAAGCAAACGTAAGAATAAAATTGATACACTTACACTGCAACGAGTATTGCAACTCTGTTTCCTTGTTTAGGGAGTGATCTGATACCAGGCGTCACCACCTTTATAGCCTGCCTTGTAATCGCATTGGAAATAGGAATTCTAATAGGAATCGGAGTAAATCTTCTCTTTATTCTTTATCACGCTGCTAGACCGAAGATATCTATTGAGACCCTACTGGTATGCAACATACTATTCCGTACTAATCGGCGAGTTCTAATCATTCGATTCTATTCCAGACCGCAAATGGCACGGAATACCTGATGGTGACTCCTGACCGGTGTCTCATTTTCCCCGCCGCCGACTACGTGCGAAATCTGGTCACAAAGCATTCCATTCGCGCTGGCACTCCGGTGGTGATCGACTGCTCCCATATTTATGGCGCTGATTACACGGCAGCCAGCGTCGTCGGCATCCTAACCGCCGACTTTGCCAACCGCAAGCAACCTCTTCTGTTCTACAATCTCAAGCCCAGCGTGTGCGCCGTTTTCGAAGGCCTGCGGAAGGAGAAGTTCATGGTGTTCTACAACGAGGAGGACATCGACGGATTACTGAAGAACATTTCTTAAGTGCAACCGCATCACGCAATGCTATATTATATAAATGTTTTAAATTTATGTTTGCGCTGAGGTAATGTAGCTTTTTTCTAGTTGTAAATAAGTTATTTAATTTATAAATTATTAAATATATTAATCAAAAATGCAGAGAGAGAGAAAGTTAGGACTTAGTTCATTTGAACAAAGTTAGTTTCGGCAGCAAGTCAGTGAAGGTCGCCATCTATTGCACGGTTATTTGACTAAAGTATTACACACATGTTGCCATATCTCATTCGTGAGAGGCGCCAAATTTGAATTTTAGCATATAAATTGTACCATTGAGCTAAAAATAAATGGAGGCTCCGATGAGTGAGACGTCGTGAAGACGGAGAAAACAGAGATGGAACGTGGGCAAAATCAGCTTACTACCAGCAATATCCTTGAAGTCCGTGTGTTGCCGTAGCCACGCAGCTGAGCGAGTTGGCTGTAGAACTTGGTATACAAACACAGAGTACGATCAAAGTTCACTAAACTTGTATTGTTTAAAAATCAATAAAATTGTATTAAGTCGAAGAAATTATGGAAATTTCTTTAACTATAAAATTATTTTTACCGCCTTTGATAGAAACGAATTTTTGAATTACCCGCAAAGCATTCGTGCGCATTCGTCAGTATTCGTGTTCATTCGTGTTGTCGTCAGCTGACAGAAGGAGAAACTCTATCGCTCTCTCTCATGTTCCCGATTCCTTACGAGAGTAGCGCGTTCGCACCGTAGTACTTCACTACTCAACACGGCTAAGATAGGACTAGGGAGCTTCCATATATTATGAACTCAATGAATTGTACAAGCTAGGCATTTAATCAAGGGACAAGTAAACGCTATGGCCCGACCACGTATTATTATAAGAAATATTTATGAAATTGTGTTTATTACGAACGATAATGATTTCATGGTGGAAATTTCAATGAGCAATAATGCCTGGGTGAAATCGCATCACTTAGTGGTATAACCCAGGATGGTAATGAAAGTGTCTTATTCAGGCCCTTGAGGATCATTGGGGTAGTAGCGTGATACAAATGTTCCTGCAGCATTCCCCTCCAATGCATCTTGTACCTGCATTATTATAGCACGCAGGCGAAGCTCGGCGATTGACGGACCAGCTAGTGTTACTAGACGTATCTGTTGAATATTCCTTCTGGCATTGCGTTCGGTGAGAGGAACAAATCTGCACATCTTGAACCACTCTAAGTGCGCACGTTGTACCAGATATGCAGTAATCAGGGAATATCTGATATGTATTTGATATAATGACATTAATCGCAATATAATCACCAAGGAAACCAAGGCTTGTATTTTGTTTTCTGCCTTTTCGCGATGATGCAAATGTCCATTGTTAGATGTCGCTGGCAGAATGTTTGTATGCTAGACATATTATACCTATTAATACACTGCTACCTCGCTCAAATGGACTAATTGGGGCGGACATCTGCCCACTATAACCGATTGTCCGTTTCATAACGTAATCAACGTAATGCATGAATGAAACAAGGCAAAAAATTGTAAAACATTGAGGTCAACTTTAGGGCACAGGCAGGCACTTGAGCGGATTAAAATTAGCTGCACAAAGAAATTAACTCATTGGCTATCCGAATATTGCTAAACTTTGGAGTTGATTTTAGGGCCTTGTTGCGTGTTGTAATTGGTAGCACAATTAAGTGCAACAACTCTTTAGCTATCCGAATCTTTTTAAATCTTCTGTTTTGGTTCTATTTAAACTTTCTTAGCCTACAAAACTGTAAGCCTATCACAAAAGTATAAATATTTCACGCCTGTGCATTCCATTCAAGATTATTGAAGATGATATTTTACAAAATTGTTCAGTTGGTTCACAATCCTTATTTAACAACACGCATTTTTTTTTCTAAAACAAAACTTAATTGGAAATTTTCAAAATAAAATGTAAAATTTGATTTATTTAATTTATTTAGTTTATTTTATTCACTTGATTTATTCACTATAGACTTCCGATACTAGATTTATGTTAGAATTTTAGATAGGCAACCTGAAGAAATACACAGAAAAGTCCCGAAAAACCCTGGCCCCACCAGGATTCGAACCCACCCCCAGCGCCGGCGCACCGCACCCTCGGCGGTCAGTCACGGCGCCCCAAGCCACTGCACCACCGAGGCCGGTTGACGGCGACCGATTAAATTGTCTACATATCATTATAATAGGCAACCAAGTATACACCTTACGCATGCCGCCCGTGCGGCTAGCGCTTGGAACCGGTTTTAAAACTCGATAAATCCGCTGTCTTGACTATTGCCGCTTGGCAACAAATTAGAGCAAATCTGTCCAATTTCATAACATAATTAACGTAGCATGTGAAATGCGGTAAAGCTTGGAAGTTGCATTTAAAGTGGCAGCTTTACATTATGGCGTGGTGACCTTGGAATCAAGAATTTGTCCGTTATATCGGATATCCTTTATAGTGGGGTCCGTTAAATCGAGGTAGGAGTGTATAATAATAAAATAATAATATATTGTTATGAATAGCAAGATTTATCAAGAGTCCCGGATGTTGGAAGTTTTAATATAGGATTACGAGATTTATCATGGGACTCTATTGTCTCCTATCCAATGGGAACGAATAGGAAACAACGATGAGCGATGTATCAGTTAAGTACCGGGCACGGACCAGTAGAGATTACCAGATCATCGGCACATAGTTCGCGGCTCTGGGAATCACGATACCGAAGACCTCACCTGGCAATCCAGATACGAACCATACCCCGAAATCGTTACAATATAATGTGTCTATGATTTGCGGCGATTTTATCAACAAATACGTTTTTTCGAAATCGGCAGAAAAGGTATCTTGCTTTCAATTGTACATATCATAGAGTATAGGCGCCATCGCCACTTACATATTGCAAACGACATAAGCAGCCGAGTGCAAAAAAAAAGGTAGTTACGGCAGGCAAATTTTTTGATAACAATTATTGCAAGATTTATCATAGTTCCGGTAGAGATGGTGATTTTGTTAATGTTTAGAAAAAAGCAGTGACTCGGCATAGTTGACAATTGTGATAATGGTGGTACATAAAATAATTAGGCTTCAGGCAGCTAACCGATAGCTCCCTGCTGTGCTAATTTTAGGGTTCCGTTGCAGAAAAATGAACGCCTTATAAGATCACTCATGTTATCCGTTCGTTCGTTCGTCCGTCACAGCCGATTTACGTAGAAACTCTAAAACTGAGAAATTTGAAATTTGGCATACTGATAGAAACTACTAACCTATACATAGATGCCACTAGTTACAAATACAAAATATTTCAAATAGGGTCCTGATAAGGGGTGATAAAATGTTTTGACATTTTTATATTTAAACTTTTTATTATATGTGTGGTATCATATGAAAGGCCCGTTAAAACTTTCACAATCAAGAATTATTTATTGACCGTCGACGCTTCATTTGGTCTTTCATTTATTCCATATAAGCGGTGCTGCAAGGATTGAAGCAGTCAAGTTTCCACAACCATGCAGAGATTTGCAGAGATTTGAAAGTTCACCCAATCGACGACCACAAAAACGTGTCATCCTTACGAACGAGAATAGAAACGTATGTCAGTTTTGTGATCAACCAGATCATCGACTTCTTGCAGACTCGGAATCGACAGACGGTTTATGATTACCAATAAATCTGTGCCATAACAAACATTAAGTAAATCTAACAATGGTTAATTGCATCGTCGCGAAAAAAAGCAGAAAACGAAATACGATGCTATAGAATTGCTAGGTGATTAAAATATGATTACTGTCATCATTTGATATTAAATATATATCAAACATTCTCCGATTGCTGCATATCAGGACGTGATACGAGCGCAATTCGAGTGGGTCCAGATGTGCAGATTTGTTCCTCCGGCAGAACGCAATGCTAGAAGGAGTATTCATCGCATACGTCTAGTACGTGGTCCATCAAACCCCGAGCTTCGCCTGCGAGCTATAATAATGCGGGTTCAAGATGCATTAGATGAGTACGCCGCAGAAATGTCATTGGTACCACGCTCCAACCCCAATGATCCTCAAGGGCCTGAATAAGACACCCACCTTACCATCCTGGTTTTATACCACAAACTGATGCGCTTTCACACAACCTTTATTACTCTTTGAAATGTCCAACATGAAATTATTATCGGTTGTAATAAACACAATTTCGTAAATATTCCTTTTTAATTTTTGCATTAAATAGTGGGGGGTGGGGGGACAATACCAACTAATTTTGTTTGTTCTCCAGCTTCCGAGCATCTACTTTATAAAATTAAATATGAGCACTGTCAGACAAACCGGCAAACACGATTTATGCTGCCCACGTTTGGAATAAAGGATTGGCTCATTCCTGCAGACGTTTTTGAAAGGCATCGACTCCCCCATACACTTTTAGATTCAAAGTACTCACCTGGGAGTATGGACATGATCTTACTCATTAATAGCAAGTCAGGCATTCTGGCTACATCCAGCTCGTCGTTGATTTCACTAAAGTTCTTCTGCTTCTTGGCACGATGTGCAGCTATACTGTCAGCAGGTTACTCTGTCCAGAGCTCTGCCCATACACGGACACAAGTTTGTCCCCCTAGACTTCGCATTTTCACAGGTAGCCGTTAAATTCAGGTTTGAGGGTTTGACTCATTCAAACTATTCGCCAGGTTTAGCTGCGTCAAATCATCATTCTTTCTGTGCTTTGCAAGGTTGCCCTCGTACTTTTGCATCTGATCAGTGTTGTCCATATACCAACTCCATCCAACTTTTCTATACGTGCTTTGAAATTCATGTTTTACCGAGAACTCAACACGATTTATTATATCTTGTACAAAAAAAGGAGAGGTGAGTGTAAAATGTACGTCGCGAACTATACGCGGGCACGCGTAGATCTGGGCCAAGCATATATGCAGTAAGAAATATTGAAAGATTTATATACACGAGTTATAACGCGGTACTTACAACATCGGGGGGTGTAGCAACAACCTCCCAACCTCGTCACACACAAATGAAGCAAGCGCGTCGCAATTTGGAAACTAACTAATAATTTAAATAAGCAAGTGCTCGAAAGATCAAGAAAATTGAAAGAAATATTTATGACATTGTGTTTATTACGCACGTTAATGATTTCATGTTGGACAATTCAAATAGTAATAAAGGCTGTGTGAAATCGCATCAGCCCGTGATATAAAACCAGGATGGTAAGGTAGGTGTCTTATTCAGGCCTTTGAGGCTCATTGGGGTTGGAGTTTGGTACCAATGACATCACTGCAGCATACTCATCTAATGCATCTTGAATGCGTAATATTATAGCCCGCAGACGCAGCTCGGTGTTTGACGGACCAACTAGGCGTATGCGATGAATACTCCTTCTGGCATTGCGTTCTCCGGGAGGAACAAATCTACACATCTTGAACCACTCGTAGCTGTACCTGATATGCAGTAATCAGGGAATGTGTATATATATACATATATATTTAATATCAAATGATGACAGTAATCATATTTTAATCACCTAGCAATCCTATAGCATCATATTTCGATTTCTGCTTTTTCGCGACGATGCAAATAACCATTGCTAGAATTACTTGATGTTAGTTACAGCCGAGATTTATTGATAATCATAAATCCAAAGAATGTTTGATATGCCGTGCGTTAATCTTATGCCTGATGACTCCTGCCCGAATTATCAACTTTGGCATCAAAAACAAAAGACTGCTGCCAACGCGCGCTGTGTGCCGCACGCACGCTATGCCACGGAGTGAACCGAAGGCATTTTTCGACATTATTCAAAACACGCTATGGGAAATCCTATATAATTCCTGAACGCTTCGTCTTTTTTAAGTTTTCTTGCCTATTCGGATAGCCAAAGAGTTGCTCTTTAATATGTTGCTAATTTTGACAAGCACAAGAGCCTGAAAGTGCCCTAAAATGGACCTCAAAGTTTGGCAATTTTCGACTTTTTTCAAAACGCGCCATTGGAAATCCTTGATATTTCCCGATCGCTTCGTCATTTTTGAACTTGTCTTTCATATTCGTATAGCCAAAGAGTTGCTCTTTAAATGCTGATAATATTTAGCCGCTCAAGGGCCTGGAAATTGACTTCAAATTGTGACTATTTTTCGATACTTTAATTCCGATATATTGCTCATTTTTTAAGGGATGGAATTAAATGCACATTAGTTTGAATCCCATTGACACTAATAAAAATAATTTGAACACAAATGAAATAAATTGCACTAAGAAAAAAACCCATGCCGCTTTAAAAAAAGATTCAGCATTAAAAAAATAATTTCAACTTCAATAAAATCTAATGCACACAAGTAAAATTAGAATCACTTAGAATAATAATATTGCTCATTAAAACTGATACCCATCCACCCCTCCCAAATAGTTTGCATATTGTGTTGCGTTGCTTTGGTATTTCTTTATGTAAATTATCCAACTTATAGTGCGAAGTATTCGAATAGTAGTTTACATTGCATTATGTTTGAAGTATCCGTTTTAAAGTGCAAAGGATTCGAATTAATGTTTGCGTGGTACTTTGTTCAAAATATTCAATTTAAAGTGAGGTATTTATTTATGCTCCAAGTGTAAAGTATTCAAAACTGTGTGCCCAGTGGATTATGCATGTTGGAAAGCGCAGTTGAAAGCAACACACAAGAAACGGAATGTGGATTAGAGATCCACGAAACTAGAAGCAGATTGTTGGAAACAAGAGGGTTGGTTGCATTTTCCTCCCATCCGAATTAAAGTTTGTTGAGTTAAAGTGTAAAATCGTATTGTGTATTCTACCACACTTGTGGCAATTTCAGACAGAACAACGAGCGACCAAATGCCCGAAGCGATGACAATTTATACACCGATTCATGCTTATGATTTTATATGTCCGTAGCGAATGGTAATTTTGACAAATTGAACATTTTGGCAGATTTTTGTGAATGAACAGCCTTGTTGGTAATCACGGCCGCCAGCAAAGCTTCCTATAATCTGGTCAATTTGGCTTTCCGCCATTGCAGCAAATTGATTTCCTTCTTGGTTTCACTGCACAGCAGTACGAAACAGCATGGGCATACAATGTCTATAATTAAGAAACGCAAAGAAGAACTGGCTAAAAATCCAAGACAGACCTTAGAGAGTCTGGTTGACGAGTTTGGACAGTTTGGTAAAAAGAAGACGATTGCTTTTCTGAATATGTTTTGTCATGCTACCGAGAATGGCTAAACTCTGAGAGACGATGATGTACGGGAGGAAGTGGTAGGTTGTAGTAGACTCGGAGTGCACCCCTTGGAGAAGGGCTGCCGCACTTGTGCCGCAAGGGCACATTGTGCTTTCTCCCAAGCTAGTCCTCAATCCAGGTAACAGCTTTCAAAAAGAGCCTACACTCGGAGAGTGATAGATTGCCAATAGAGTCTAAGTTGGCTACGGTTGAGCCGATATATAGCGAGGCAATAGCAGATAATGTGTTCTGCTGTTTCTTCATCTTCACCGCAGCCACGGCATAGCGTGCCATCAGTTATGCCAAGCTTTTGAAGATGATAATTAAAAGGTCCGTGCCGTGCTAAAGTAAGTTAGTTG
>JAODGB020010794.1:0-11308 GCA_027574905.2 Earota dentata | reverse complement strand
GTCGAAAATTGCCCAACTTTGAGGTCCATTTTAGGGCACTTCCAGGCCCTTGAGAGGATTGAAATTGACGTAGGAATAAAGAGCAACTCTTTGGCTATCCGAATATGCAAGAAAACTTGAAAAACGACGAACCGTTAAAGAAATATGAAGGATTTTCCATGACGTGTTTTGAAAAATGTCGATAATTGCCAAACTTTGAGGTCCATTTTAGGGCAGATCGGGAGCGCGTCGAGTAGGGAAAGTGAGGTGAGCTCGGTGGTCGCCGTTTCAGTTATCCGAATATGCAAGAATACTTAAAAAAGGACGAACCGTTCGGGAAATATGAAAGATTTTCCATGACGTGTTTTGAAAAAGGTCGAAATTTGCCAAACTTTGAGGTCCATTTTAGGGCACTTTCAGATTCTTGAGCTGGTAAAAATGAACTGCAGAATAAAGAGCAACTCATTGGCTATCCGAATATGCAAGAAAACTTAAAAAAGGACCAAGCGTTCGGGAAATATAAAGGATTTTCTTTGGCGTGTTCTGAAAAAAAGTCGAAAAATTGCCATACTTTGAGATTCATTTTAGGGCACTTCCAGGCCTTTGAGAGCGTTGTAATTAGCAGGAGAATAAAAGCAACTCTTTCGATGTCCGAATATGTATAGAAACATAAGAAAGGCCGAATCGTTCGGGAAATATGAAGGATTTTCCATGACGTGTTCTACAAAAAGTCGAAAAATTGCCAAACTTTGAAGTCCATTTTAGGACAGTTCCAGGCCTTTGACCGGATTGTAATTAGCAGCACAGTAAAGAGCAACTCTTTGACTATCCGAATATGCAATGTAACTTATCTGAAGACAAAGTGTGCGGACTATATGAAGAGTTTTCCAAAGCGCGTTTTGAAAATATCGGTGCCTTGAGGGGGTTGTAATAAGCTGCACCATAAAGAGTAACTCTTTAGCAATTGGAATCTGCAAGGATCCTTAAAAAAGGACTACGCGTTCGAGAAAAATAGGATTTTCCCTCGCGGGTTTGAAAATATCGAAACAAATTGCCAAACTCCTATTATGCGTGTTTCACACGCCTACTCTATAGATCGCGCCACCGTTCAGTTTTTCTGCAATACAAGAGCCCGTTCAGTTTTAGCCTGCATAAAGGTAAAAGTTATACCTAGGCCTAGCCATTCAGTTTTGAGGTAATCAGTAATTTTTGGTTAGAATGCTTGGGCAAATTTGCCGCAGTCAAGAGCGGGGCGTCCTGCACTCTGGGTAAATTCTACCTTCTTTTGCGTTCGAGTGCAACCCAAAATTCAAAAATGTTAAAATTCCTAGTACAATTTTAATCGTTTAGTGATGTCTGCCAACATTTATCTCGTAATGACGAAAAGTTGACTTTATTTCATTGTATATTCGTATAGCAAAATATGCATTCAATTTATTTCTCGTACCTCGATTTTATCTGTCTCAGCGTGTAGGAATATGGACATCCTTTCTTCATATAATCTTGGAAACAACTTTGGACATTTTATGTACCCGCCAATTTTGAATGTCCTGGCGAACAGAACCCAAAACAAACAGTAACACATTGCAGATAATCACGTTGCGTAATTGTAATTAGACCACGTCGCCTGTTTCGAAATTCGGCTGAGAGATATAAAAAATAATCTATGCAGCGTTGTGTGAGCTGTCTTCGAGATAAAACGATAACGCAATGGAAAATACATAAATATTCAAGCGCGCATGGCCGCCATTTGTGTGTTTGTGTTGTTGTATTTAAATTTTTTATTTTAATACTTCTTTGCGCGGCATGTGAAGCACGACCAAAAATATGTGTCGCATGTCAAAATTGGAGGCAACACAATATATTAGGTTTCAGTTGATAAGTGCCGATAAGAAGGCACTACTTGGCTCATTCCCTCATTCGAAATGGTAATTTTACCTTGCGGCGGTTCCATGATAGCGCGCGGGAACTATTTTAAAGTTTTTTTTTTGCATTTAACATGCTTCGATATAATTATGTCATGTACAGTGGTGAGATTGCACTGGAAGAGAAGAATCTGAATCATCCTCTGGGACCTTGTGTTCAACGTCTGACATTCTGCATAACTGGTGAAAAGCGGAGCAAGTTGGGCTTGCAAATCTAGACAGGAGCATGGCAACATGGCCAGCGCCATGATAAAAGCTGAAAGTACCAACAACACCATCCAAATAAATACACAAACTATTTGTTCAGACATGGTCTGCACTTCTACAGGCTGCGCAAGTTCATGTTCAGCTCAGGCTCATTCATGAATCAAACTGAGATCGCCTCAGGCGCAGGTAAATGCTTGCAGGTACGACCAATGTGTGCATGTGTGTTTATGTGCATGTGCGTGTTTGCGTTTAAATTTAAAACAATCCACGGTGTACCTGCGCCACCGCCGTCCGCGGCATAATATTTTAAAGTGTTATCACTTAGGCGATAAGCGCTTTATCACTCGCGCAAGGTATATAGACCAGAACTGCCGGCGGGCCGCGATGTACCCGTTTCACAAGCCGCTGCGCCGCGCGCCGGCGGCTCTCGTGCCCTCCTTCTTCGACGCACGCGGCCACCTGGTGCACGCCGTCGCGCCAAGGAAGCCGGCGATAGCGCGGCACCTATATAATTGAATGATAAGCGCGGAGAATGCTGAAAATGCCTTATTGTTTTTTCGAGCGTCGTCGGCCGCGCGTTGTGTTTATTCGTGCCGCGTACACCTGGAGAGCTGCAAGCAACAGTGGGTGAGTTTTTTTCCACTTTAATCAACTGCAACTGCAACTGCACCTGCAACTGCAACTGCAACTGCAACTGCATCTGCGATGTGGTGTCCCACTGCGGAGGAGTGGTGCGTCCTGGAAAGTTTCACTTACTTGATCCTCGCGAATAAGTTCTTAGTTGGAAGCAATTTGTTCGTGCGGCTCGAGTTAGTGGATGCTAGAGAATCGACGGCGCGCCAACCTGGATACCGCTTGGCAATTAAATCCGCTAATAAACGAAACAATCGCATTACGAAATTAATCGCATAAACGCAGGCACAATCGCGCGATTAATCAGCGGGACAATGGGATAGAAAACGCACCGCCGGCGCTTTCGCAATGCAAACGCCATCGCTGTTCATTCATATTCAATATCTAAGTCGATTATATTTCCTCGTTACGTTATCAATACACATATACAACATTATTAATTAGTTAATATCAATATCAGTATCGTTTAGTCGTTCTTCTCAACGTGTGGCACATGTTTGAATTACAATAGTCAAATACTCAATATAGTCAATGCTTGATTAATTCGTCACTTGTTAGCATCATTTTGCTCTGCTTTGTTTTTGCTTATAAAAATATGTTCATGTTAATGCACGTTTTTGCTTCTGTTTGCCTTTCTCTTGTGGATTGTGCGACTGGATTTGGTTGATTGGTTAAACACCGCCAGGACAGACATGGCGCGACGAAAGCCGAAATTACTTGCATTACCCGAGAAGTGCGAGATTTAAAAAAAAATAGCAAACAAATGCCTAGCCATGCGTTTGAGTCGGCGGGGACAAACAAATATTTACACGCGTTGTTTCTTTTTTTTTCAATTTTTTTTTCATATATTCGGTTACACTGGTTACACGTATGCGTCCACGTAGCGGATTGAGCAACGCAGCAAGACAACAACGCGAATTGCAAACAAAAGATAAAAAATGTCAGCGCTCACCAAAGTTTCCACCATCGTTATGAGCGCGTGTGTGTGAATGTATTTTTAATTTTCCATTCGTGAGCATGACTTCAAATGCAATTAAAATTCGTCAACGCACGCGAAAAAGGGACTGGATTTTTGATCGCTACCAAATCCACGTGCGCGCGCTCCTTTTGCGCCATTGCCGAATACAATCATTACCGCTCTATATAAAATGCCTTCAATGTGGCCAGTATTACTTCCACATCAGGCGCGCTGCGGAACGAATTAAATTTAAACAATCATTACATGCTCAATGGTATTATATGCTGATATTGTCCTACAAAACTTCAACTCAACGTTATGATAATGACACGCCGATGGCATTACCTTTTTTTTACAGCACAGCATTGTGATTTTACGCGCGCGTACAATGTTACAATGTTTCAAACTTGCCGCCGCAACTTTCAACGTGATTTTCGGATCGCCTCCCATCCACTCGTGGGTGCGGTAATCATCCGGAAAGTTTATCGTACGCGAGCGTTTTTCTTTTCTTTTGTATATCATTAAAAACTACAACATTATTTACAAAATGGTTTTTTTACATGTTTAATTACAGCGCCTACATACGAGTACGAGTATTCATCATTAATACACGTGGAAAATGTTCGATACTTAGGTAAATAGCCGGTGACAAAATAAACTTTCCCTCGCAGAAACACCATGATATGTATCAAGTAGTTTTTTTTATATTTTTCTTCATTTTGTTCATTTGCGTTTCAGCTCGCTCATATCCAAGTGTTAAAGTTCATTCCGCGTATTATGCTTTTTTACAATGTTAGCATTTTAGGGTTCACATATTTAGGACTCATGTTTTCTTTCCTTTTTAGTATCTAATGACTCTAATAATAGTTTCCAGTACTAAATCGCAGCTATAAGAAAGTGTAGCAAATGTAGCACGTAGCCATTCCATTGAGTAATAGATTTTAAGTAAGTAAATAAGTTTTAGGTAGAAAGACGAGTATTATAAGAGTATTACTTAGGATTAGTGCGTTGGTAATGTACATTATCATGTTTTTCATGTCCTATTTTCACTTGGGTTTTAAGTTATGCGTTACAATTTAGCATCAGCCCAGCATTGGTTGATTTAATGAAGCATAATGTGTTCCAAACAATTGTCGATCATAATCTATTGTTCTGCTCATCACTCATCAATAATCACATGAAGAAATCGTCATTGCAATGACTTTATAAGATATGTTTCCCTTTTAGCAGCGAGTCAATGACTGAGTTTACATTTCTGCAAATTGATTATGGTGATGAGCAAAGCTCTTACAGTAAATTCGAAATTTTGAGATATGCATGGAATCGAAATAAATATAAAGAATTGAGGAACTCACAACTTAAAGTAATTATGTACAGTCAATCGCAGTGCAAGAACATGTGTTGCTTTCTTTCTTCAAATTTCACAATTTCTTTCTCTAAATAAGTATTAAATCACTATTTCATGGACGTTTACTTAATTAAATCTACTTAGTGTACTTTAGTTTAGTTTAGTTCTGTTTAGTTTACATGACTACCACTTTATGTAGGTATACAGAGCCTCTGCGACTTATTTACTTCATAACTTATGACTTATGCTAAAATATATTTCAATATTTACAGTTCAATATCAATCGACCCCTTCTCTAGCAGTCGGCGTGTAAATAAAACGTTTCATCAAAAACAATAGCCGCTGATACTCGTGGTTATTTATTTTAGTTCTTTCTTTTTTGGAAGGCTTGGATTTATTTCAATTTGTTGTAAAAGTTCAGTTCAGTTTATGAATTTTGAGTGAGGTGCTTTTTAGACGTTTATCTTAACGCAAATGCAAATGCCATGCTATGTGTAACCGAAATCCTTGAAGTTGCAAAGTATCGAAACGAGAATCGCGAAAAATATCGAGCGTCGAGCGATTTTCCAGCGTGTGACATTAGCTGCGATGACGCATGCATGTGATACAAGAAAATGAATATTTATGCCAAATGCCGCCATTATTACTAGTTGTTGCGTTGCTTATTTGTCACATTTCGCGCGCAGGTATTTCGTTCGGTCGGCGGGGACGGAAAAACGTCCGCCGTCGCTCGCATGTAAAATATTATCCATTTAATTGCCGATAGATAATAATATTTCCACTTATTTTATTTATGCCGAGCACGACAACGACGCGGCGTGCGCGAGGTGCGCGCTGGTGCTTGGCTGGAAAAACAATTTCGCAATCGCAATCGCTGGCGAAAGAACGCGGCGCAATTAAGCGAATACTTGCCGGTGCTAGTTGCACCTGTATGTCATGATGACTCGCGCCCGACTTAAAAGACGTTCCCAACAAATATGCGCGACGAATGCGATGCATTCCGCATTGAAATGATGATAAGGTTTCACGTACGTTCACGTGGAGCCCACTAATGAGTCACCCATCTAATGTCCAGCGCACCCAGGCCTGAGACGATTTTCTCTGTTAGTTTGCGGATTAGTAGTAGATGGTTAGTTTCCCACAAAACGAGACTGCCCTCCTCTTTTCCACTGGTATTCCTGCTTAATCCTTAAAAATGTAGCCTAATTGCTAGTTTCCTTAACGTTTTACTTTACAACATGTTGCCCGGTTCGCTGCGCGTCGATGGGTGATACAATTGTTTGTGATGCGGAGAGGGCGTGAAGCTGCTTAGCTGCGGCGACGGGCCACGCCAGGACATTCCTGAAAAGGCGAGATTGCAGTTAGGGGCTGGGCGACATCGTATTATCTCGCAAAAATTACCAGGCGGTCCAACACGTGCGTACACCGGCTGATTATTGGGCGAGACCAAATCCGGCTGATTGGCGTTTTTCCTCTCCTTCTTCGAATGTCTCTTCAGCGTCTGCTGGTTGCTGTTATTCGGCGCAAAGTAGGAATCCGAGTAGACCTTACGATTATAGTAGCCGCCATTAGGAGCGGGGTAAACGTCTTCGTCCGAGGCGCTTGCAGTCGTGGAATTACCATGATTGTTATTTGGATTCCAAATCTAAGCAGAAGTTAGTTTCATTTTTATTTGGCGGGATTTAGAAGGGTCAGAAATGTACTAACAGTTTGCGTAACAAGAATTCATACGACTACAATGGAATAAATCGGCAAACTATAAAAAACTATATCATGACGGCAGCTCGGGATTGAGAGGCTGTAAAAACCATGCGCACTTATTTTTACTTACCATTGAATTTCCAATTCGTCGATTACCAGTGACCAGAGTAGTGGTAGCATACGGTGCTGGCGAAACTGCCCCGCCATTAATTCCACTTAAATTCGTATCCACCTCGGCGTAATCTGCAATCGTGCCGTTGCGATTCTCCACGTTCGGACTCGCATATTCCTGCACGATCTGCATGTTGCCGTAATCCTTGCCACAATCGTAATCCAACTGATTGGGCCGGCTGTACTTCTCCTGATGCAGCGGATTCGTGTGCAAATTGATGCTCAAGCCATTTTTGCCCTTCGCCTTCGGAGCGACGCCGTTCAGACTATTGTTATAATAATCCGGCTGTTGGCCAAGCTTGGCGTAACCGGGCAGCGTGTTTGTGTAATCGGGCAAGTTTTCCTTGTCCATCCAGAGCGGGGGATCCAACTTGCCGTTAATCGGCGTGGTGAGCACGCCGCCATTGGAGCGACTTTGAGGCAGGGCTTTCTTCGAGAGGAGTTGCCTTCGGCGCACCAGAAGCATGGCGGCAAACAGCAGGACCATCACGGTAACCATACTAATCAAAAGCGCCATAAACCATGTCTCAGTAATGAAGTCCACCGGCTCTAGATTGGAGTTTATAGGGCGTTGGTGATGATCCAGGGAATTTGCAGGATCTAATCGAAGTGTGGCAGGTAGAGAATATGGTCCCAATCCAGCTCTAGTTAAAGCGGCCACACGAATGTTGTAGGATACACCTGATGTTAAATTTCCTAAGAGAAGGGTAGGTGCTGTGCCAACAGTGGCGATGTTAGTGGTCTCCGTGCCGTTGGAGTGCACCTCAACTTTGTATCCTTGCAGCTCGCCATTTAGCGTCGTCATTGGAGGACTTTTCCATCTCAAATTCACAGCACTCGCATTCAAGAGTATCGCTTCCATGTTTATTGGCGCCTTCGAAGGTACATCCTCCAACGTACGCACAGTGCGCGAGTTTGATGGCTGTCCTTCGATGGTCTTATAGAAAGGCACGATGAAGAATTCGTAACGTGACCATTTGTTCAGAGTGTTCACTGTAAATCCAGAAGACGCGCCAGTGTGCAGAACCGTCAACATGCTGTAACTACGAGGTAGGTCAGGTGCGCTGTCCAGAGATATGTAGTAGATATAAAGCCCTTCAACATAGTGTGCGTCTAGGATCTCCCAATTGAGTTTGACAGCGGTTGATAATACAGGTATCACCTCAACTAATTTGATTATGCTTCCAGAGATAAGATTTGCACGCGCTTCGCTGAGTTCGGTGACTTCTGGATTACCCCAGTTTTGCGCGGCTGCGTCGTTACCGACGAAAATCTGTTCGGACAATTCAGAAGACGCTCCCAAGCCATGGGCGTTCTCCGCTCTTACCAAGAACGTGTATGGAATACCAGGCGTCAGCAAATGCTGTGTGAAGGTAGGCCCAAGAATTCTTCGACCCACAATGGTCCAAGTGGGTATGACGCCCTCTTCCCGACCAAACAATTCGATCTGATATCCAAGTAAACTGGAAGATCCAATTCGGTTGCTTTGGCCCCAAGTGATCGTGACACTGGATTCAGATTGATTTAAAGCGTGGGGTCTACTCGGCGGACCAGGCAACATCACGGCTTCAGGAGCTTTAAAGAAATTGATGTTTGGATTTTTGGGATTTTCAACCTTCAAATGCCCAGTCCACGTAGCTTTGCCACTTTTCGACGACGCCACACAAGTGTAAACTCCCGAATCCTCCGTCGGATTCAAGTGTGAAATCTCAAGATTCCCAGACTTTGTGAAATTGATCCTCGCTGAGCTCTGAACAGGTATTCCTTCTTTGTACCATGAAATAACTGGTTCAGGATTTCCGATCACCTCGCATGTTAAGACAGCGACTGAATTAATAGGTAGCGTTTGATTTACAGGTCCGCGGATTATCACCGGAGGTGGAAAACTCTCCTTGGAAGACACGGTCAGTCTGGTTCTGGTTGAAACTGATCCAGCTGCGTTAACGGCTGAGCATACAATCACGGTGCCCGAATGGACAACCTGCGCATTTTTCAATAACAGGGTCGCATGACCTTCGCTTGTGATAAATGCCTCGTAGCTACCGGAGTTGGTGCCTGGGAAGATCAAGGTGCGATCGCCCTCAAACGACCAGAAAATGAAGGGTTTTGGACTTCCGTGCGCATTGCAATGGAAGGAGACCTCATGGCCGACTTCTACTGTTTGCGCCAAGGGCCGTGTGCTGAATGAAGGCGCCGCATGTACTGTTAATGTGGCACTTGCAGAGAGCGCACCCGCCGGATTATCCGCCTCGCAGATGTATTTGCCGTGATCGGAAAGAGTAACGCGATCCAGGCGTAGGCTACGGTCTTCCAGGACGCGCACCCTGCCTAAAGGCATTGCGCCACCCGGTGCTTGACGTCTCCACAGTACATCCGGCAGCGGATCACCTCCTACCTCGCATGCGAACTCAATACTGGATCCAACTAAAGCAGTGATGTCTTCCGGTGGTCTTATCAGAAACGGTTTCACTGCAAATGAAGACGAGAATCATGAATAGCATCGATTCTTCGTGAATTATGCATGCAACTTACCATGTACTTTGATGAACGCGATTGCGGATTCACGTACACCTGCCGTGTTTCGCGCAATGCATTGATAGCGTCCATCGTCGCTGCTGCGCGCGTCCGTGATGGCTAAGCTGGCGCCATCCACGAGCTTAAGACGGCCTTCGATCGTCAGCGTATGGCCATCCTTGCGCCACATGACTGTCGGCTCGGGCGTGCCCTTTGGCGGGCCGCACTCCAGCACCACGTCCTCGCCGGCGGCGATGCGCGCGTTCTGCGGCTCCAGACGAAAGTCATCCTTCAGAACTGCAACAAAAATACGAGCGTTCAAGTTTCGCTGGGCGCGAGTGCGTCGAATGGAAAAGCGCCGCAATGTAAATCTTATCGAGTTGGCGCAACCAGCGTTCCGCGATATGAGGATGTTATTTATGTAAACAAGCCAAGTGATGCACATTTATGTAAAATACTATGGCAGAGAGTACGCGGAACGAGTCCCAGACGTGCGATTCCCCGCGCTGATGCACCGCAGGCACGAACTTGGCGCTGCAGCAGGTAAATGTTTTCCGATAAAACAGAGGCACAGCCAGCCCACAGCTGGCCAACCCTCCCCGAGAAACTTTGCTCTTTGCCGAATTTGAATTTTTAGCAATTTTTAAACAAGCAAATACGTAAGAAGCATTGCGCAAATCGGGAAGACATAACGCGTCGCACATAAAAGCCAAGCGAACACGCATAAGTCCTCCTAAGGGGTGGATATGACGGGCGGGCGAGGGAACCGCGCACATATATACGTCTTGGCGTCGATGCGAGTTTGAAGCCGGTTGGGGGTCGTTAAATCCAAACGCGTCTTATATTAAGCGCGCTGGCTGGAAGGGCGGGCGGGGAGGATGGCAGGGAGGGCGAAGAAATCGGGAAGAAATCGGCAAGAAGCATCGCCGAATGTGGCAGCGCGCAGCACGGGGGCTCGCCGCCGACTTTAAGCGGGATTTACACATTTAGATGTCACGCTGCATATTGACAAGGCGAAGATGAACGACAGCCGCCTCCATTGTTACTCACGTTGCGTGCCGCCGGCGTGCGTGCGGGCGGCACACGTGTGTTGCTATAAACACGCGTCGCGGGCACGTTCGCGCTATCAATTTGAAAACTTTTGTCGTTTTCTTCATTTCTACGCTGGCGCGCGCGTGGAGCGTGTGTGTGTGTGCGCGCCGCGGAACGACAAACCACCCTCGTCGAGATGGGATTCGGCCTGCCGTGGATTTGGATTTGAATTCAGCACCACGACGAATGGATGTGTCGCCGCGCCGCCCGGGCATCTTTTGTTTTCTTTTCGATATTGCTATTAAGACTCCCCGACGTTTTTTAAATCGAAAAGGATTTGCCTGCCGCGCGCGGTGAATAATGTCGGCGCGCGCTGGGAGCGAAAGTTTCGGCGTGTTTGCGATGCTAGAAAAGTTCGCGCGCGTGCCCAAAATCAGCGCGCGTGTGTTTTCGTTTAATCCATCAGCGCGCGGGCATTATGCATTCGGACGCCATCCATTTGCGCTGCAGCCGCTGAGTGCCGAGGCGGCAAGTTCGCCAACATGCGACGCAAGCGCGGTGGTAGAGTTATAAATTTTAGGATAATAGACTTCGATATTAAAACTAGCGGAAGGTAGCTATGCCAGTGCTTGGTAACTTGATGCACACCTCGCGCGCGGAGGCGGCTAATGAGGAGCGCGGGGGCGAGCGCCGGGGCGCCGCGAAGTAGAGTTTTAATTAAAACTACATGCGCACACCGACGCCCATACTAACGCAATTATCATTAACTCCCGACTGCCGACTCCAGGGCGCTTCCGCCGAGCGATCCCGGCGTTCTTTCACATTCGCCCGCCCGCCCGC
>JAODGB020010752.1:0-12650 GCA_027574905.2 Earota dentata | reverse complement strand
CTGGGTGTTTGAGCCGCATCGGCATCAACCCAATAAATTTCATCGCTCTTTCCGCTTAGAGGCTTCCTTCCTATTCGCACTCCCCCAACCCCAATTCCTCGTTTTTCTCTTTGCAATCTTACGATTCACTACCTTTGCTTTTATTCTCGGCGATGCGACGCTTCCTTCGGGCTCCCCGGCCCCGGCGCCCGGGGCTTAGCCGCACGCAGGCGGCATCGGCAGCAGGAACAGCAAGACCATAACCATATAACCGTCACGCCGCGTTGGCGTGTCTCGTGGCGAAAGCTGGCGAAGATCACCGTAGCGTATCCACCTTTCGTCGGCGGGTTTGCGGGCGCTTCGACTTCAGTCCGCACTCTTCGGTTTTTGTCATTCGCCGATTTTTCCTCACCGCCGCCAAGCCCCCACATTTCTACATCTCCACATCTGCGGGCGGGGGTGGTGAGTTCGGCTGGCGAGTTGAAACTCTGTGGTGGTGGTTGCTGGTTCCGTTCCCGCGATGATTTACGACGATTTATGCGGACCTACGCCACGGATACGTATTCCGATCCGTTTGCATCAAACCGGAACCGAAATGGCCTCCGAAATGCCCGGAAATGCGAACTGAGAACTAACTGGTATATCATCATCCAGCCAGCGCAGGCCCGCCCGGCCCCGGGGCGACGTGTTCCCGAGGACCGATCGAACCGGATGATACACACATATCACGCTTCTGCCATTCCTACTGTCGCCGCTCGTCCAAGTTGCAGTCCCACGCTTTCCTATCAACAGTCAAACACTCATCGCAATAAACATTATCCGCTCTTGCGCACTTACAGTGCGACGAAGTCACAAAATTTCTCAATTTCCAACCGCTTCGTAAATTGTCCAACTAAATATGATTAATCAACGTTGTCGTAATGCAGGTAATTACAGTTAATGAGCTCCAAAAATATCAAATTATCCAAATGCCATTACAACCACCATTGCATCAATTTCGAACGCATGCCGCGTTGGTTCTTTTGGTCATTTTTTTGTGCGTGAGCATCACCTCGTAATGAGGCGAGGTATACGCCTTGCACCTTGCGTTTTGAGCATATTCATTTGCTTACAGCCAGCTCGCCTTTTTTTCTCATCTTCCCGTGATTCTGAAGGCTCTTTTATTCGAAGCTATTCGGAGCAAATTAAAAAACTAACAAAGTCGAAGCAAACGACGAGGCATCGGAATGCCCGAGACAAATGGCCTGCGCCCAGCCAATGGACAAAATGCCGGGGCTAGATTTTTAAATTAGTCGCGACACGGTTTCGGCTCGTTCGACTAATAAAACCCAACATTAATCACAACGTCTCCTCTTCGCCGCGCACGCCGACGCAAGAAAAAAGCACCTCAGCCGTTCAGAACTTGAGGTTGCCGAATGATGGAAAGCAACTAGAACAAAACAAATTTTGCATAGTTTTCTTTGCAGTTGGCGCGCGATAAAATGAGGTCTTTTGTTATGGGTTAATTAATGAATTTCATCGTCTTCACGCTTCGTCCGCAAGTAATGCGCAGGATCCATTCGCAATCGAAAGAAGCTCGCATTTAATTTCTATAAATATTTCAAAGACGGCACTTTGTCATCGCACGTCGCGTTTCACGTTTCAATGACACACAAATTGTAATTGGAGTTTCAAGTGCGGCGCTTACTGGGTGTAAATATTTTTAGTTCTTTTAGCGCGCCCCGGCATCAAAGCGCACGGCGGCGGCGCAGGAAGGAAAAACGCGGGCATTAAATTCGAGAGACGAATGAAATCGACGCCTTTTCGGCGTGCTCCGGTTTCGCTTTTTTATGCTTTTCACGATAAATTTTCCTTTGAACGTCTCGCACCTATGCAACACCAAGTGTTTCACAATCAAGGCGAGTACGCGCCGCACGCACAGAAGACACATAATGTGTGCGCGTTTTGGGTGATTAAACCCCAGCAATAAAACGTGAAATGTGAAATCAGAAGTGAAAACAAATACGCGAGCGATTGGAATGTTTGGGAAATATTTCCGATACCGGCAATGATTTTATTGCCGAGCGAAATCGACCGCAGCGCAGACCGTAAACTTTGTAATTTGATCGTAAAACATTTAAAAATTACACTCAAGCATAAAGTTAAATATTTAAAGGTTTAAAAGGTTAAAATTGTCAAACGAAGTTAAGATTGAGGTTATGAACTCGGCGGCGAAATTTGTTTACATCCCCGATTGGATTCGGTGGGGCGACCGCGGCGCAGGGCAGAGGTAAAAGTCGAAAAGTCGAAAATTCCAAATGAAATTCTCATTCTTTCGCTCCGGTGCGGTTCGAGGAAACGCAAACCAGGAGCGCGCGCGGCAGAAGTTTTTCCACTTGATTAATGGCTTGATTAAAAGCCGATATTCCCGAAACGCGAGACGTGCCCCATGCGCTGGGCAAACTTTACTCCGCTTCTTTTCCCCGAGTTTCGGGGCGACTAATTAAAAACAAAAAGACACAAACGACTTTTTTCGACTTCGACAGCTGCGCAAGACGCAAGACTTATCCGAACAAATTTCCAGTTACAGGTTGGAAATGCCACGCGCGTGCAAATCAAACATGACAGAAATGCGGCCATATTGGAGGCAAATTTAATTGCAGCATCATGGGACAGGGTCATCGTCGTGCATTTTTAATCGCGTCTTAATTTACTCATTACGTGTTGGATGGGAAATTAAATTTGCTTCACGTCTTCTTCGCCTTTTTTCCTCTTTTTCTGCGCCTTCCATGAATACCAGCAGACCGTGTACCAAGTCCTCTAATGCCATTAGCTGGCTGGCTTTTCAATGTTTACAAAGGTCTTTCGGGACACTCTGTATGCGGTGACATGGGGAAGTATGAAGGACTGCGCCACCGCACGACGCTGTCATCGCGGCCACAAACTGAATATCAATCCGCTCTCGATCTCCCAGCAGTCCCAGCGCGCTGTGCGGATGGCGGCGAATGACTCGAGGTGCTGGAGGAATTGCCGCGTTCGCAAGATGACTATCAAGCAGATACCAGAGGGCTAAAAATATCCGCACCAGCAGCGCAGCATTAAAAAGCTGTGTGGAAGGTGAAGTGCACATCGGAATATCTTGCAATAATCATGGCGTAAATCAATTCTAACCTGGACATTGTATCCGCATCGAATTTCGAAATAGAATTGAACTGTTTTGCCTAAAAGGACATCGTTGATGTTGCTCACTGAATTTCGGTCGCAAGCCGCAGAACGTTTCTGTTTATAACCCCAGTTGCTTCGCTCTGGCGAAGATCAGATCCCTTTATATCGCCGTGCTCCCTGACGTAGACTTTGAATTCTCCATTTGTCGCTTCTCGGAAGATCCAGGACTGGCACGTCGAATGTCTGTCGTTTGGGATTCGGCGGCGTCACACATGGTGTGATTTTTGTATTTCTTTAGCGATTTTGCCGCATCTTACTTCACCCAGTTTTGCATTACGTTTTGCCTTGCCATTCTGATATTGAATCTTCCTTTTTGGCGTTTGTTGTTGTGTTCCGTTTCGTTCCGGCTTGATGCACTTGGTATCGATTCTACTCCAAAACGCGCGAGGAACCAATTTAGTGTGAACACGTCAAGTTGTTCATGCTTGGCGCGTCCCGGCTAAGATCTTGTCACTTTTCACACTTTGAGGTGAGATCTGATCAAAGCAGAGGTGATTGAGAAACTATCAAATTATAGCCTGAATACGATGGGTACCGGGTTTTTTTTTTGCTTGAATTGGTGCGGCGTTCAGTGTGCGGGGACACGAGATGAAAACATGTGACGCGGTTTGCAAGGACTTTCAACGTAGCCCGTGTGCCCGTGGTTGGTTGCCGGGGGGTTTTTAGAAGGCTTTACTTTGGAAAACCGACTACATGCTGTAGAGCTGTAGCCACTAGCAAAAGACTTACAAGACCTTTCGTGCCAAAGCTCCGAGGCTCCGCGGTACCGAGGTACCGAGGAGGATTATCCTTTTTCATTCTTGTTTTGCATTGTTTGCTAAAACCGGCAAAAGAACTAGAACTAATCTAACAAGCAGCTTGCTTCAATTAAAAAATATGCGTCGAGGGAATGAGTTTCAAGTGAATGGATATTTTTTATTATTCCATGTCAGCGATACCGGTTGATGGATAACACAAAGCGATCCTAGAATAATATTATGACTAGGCATAATGCAACCCACGTGGGTGACGTAGGGAGGCGCGGAGAATATGAAAAGCTCCACATGTCATCGCAGCGCTCGCCTTTGGTATCATGATATGTACGCTTCGAGTGTGTGCACACAAAAAGAGCAAATAATGAAGTTTCCTATTCCCATTGCTCATTGTATACCGATCCAAGGTGTCACATTAAAAGGTGTGAGTTGCCAGCATGCCAAAACTGACCAGAGATGTTGTGATAAACCATTTCCCTCGAAAAGTTTATTGAGTGTGATATGGTGCAACTGCATGTGCAATACGAGACCAGTGAAAACACCGACTTAAGTAAACTATGCTTGAGGCGTCTCTTCAGCTCTGTTCTGATGTGATGCATATTTTTGTTGTTTCAGGTAAGGAAGAGAAGTTGTGGGCCAAGCTGAGCAAACATCATCGCTTTCAAACGCAAACACAATTTGTACAGTAAGTAAAATTGCGTGGCGTACAAACTTCTTTTCGTCAAAAGATTCGTATCAAAACAGGGCTTATTTTCACTCGATATGCGATAACAAAGTGCATTTTCCAAGTAAGTTCCTCCTTACGTTGAACAGATAATCCCTCTACAGAATTTACAAATCTGTGAGACGTCGACAATTGAAGACTACTTCTTTTTTTTCTTTTTGAACGCATTTGTTTACATAATATTTAAATTTATGAGCTGTTGATGGTTCATATACGCATTTCACACATAGTTGAGTAATAAAACAGAGACACTTTGCGTGTGGGCCATTCGAAAACAAATGCCAGCTTTCTGTGTTGTTCTAAGCGCGCAAGAGAAGCAGAAAACGAAATTTATTATTTTATTTTATTTTATTTCGTTAACAATCTTACCAGAGATTCCGCCTGCGTTTCGGTTTTCTTTGTTTGTTGATTTCTGTGTTCTTTTTCTCTCGTTTTTTCTTTGCCTTCTGTTATTTTATGTAAAAAAAGCACAGCTTGCGCTTTGATCCCTCACACAAATGATTCGCTCCTGGTTGTTGTTGCGTGGTGTCTTATTTTCTTATATCATTACGTACGCTTGCGAGGAGCTGTAAAACAAAAGCGAGACGGACCGCCATCTTGGAAACAGAACAAATGAGCAGCACATCCACATGAAAAAAGACCAGCGACTCGACAAAGGACACAAAGGAGGCACCGCGCGCTCTATGTGTGTGTGTGCTCAAGAAAAGAAAACATTACAGATTTGTTTATTAAATTAACAAGTCTATTGTTATTTTATCTCTTCGATAATGCCTTTGCCAAACGAAGGCGACACGGCGGCCAACCCCAGAAGATGAAATACTGGCGCACTGGAATTTGGAATTTTTCTCCTCGCAGTGAAGAAGTTTTTATTTAATAATCGACGGAAACCCGAGGCGCTCAAATTCGGCTGCATTTGATGTAAAAGCGACGCATTCCTTACCATTTTTCTGCCACGAGAAACGAAAAAATAACGCAAGCCCCCAAACAAAGCCGAATCCCCGAGTAGGAGTGGGAGCGAATAAAATAAAATATGCAGTCGGGACTCGCGGAAAACATGCAAAAATGTAAAACATCCACGAACGCTAGAAGCGCACTCGCTCTCTGTGTTTTATTAAATGAAAGAAAATGAGGAAGGTTTTTTGGCCGCCCCCGGAATGGAACATATTATATCGCCAACTAGGAAAAATATATTGAGTCGACCCGAAGACGAACCGGGGAGGGCAAAAAGTCGCCGGCGCGGCGTATCGCGGAGTCGCTATCGAAAGTTGATATTGAGTTATTGGAAATTCCACTCTCGGCTTTTCTGTGATAAATATTGCACAATTTGCAAGCGCGCATCGTGCCGGGGAAAAAGTTTTTTATTGGTTACTGAACATCAAAATAAAAATCTCCACAAACTTTGCGATATGAACTTTTGCCTGCATATTGGAATTTATAATTACTCGTTTTCTGCAGCACCGGCGCCCGTGACGATGATGATTTTCCGTTGTTTTCGCGGTTTAATCCTCAATTTCGAAATCAAACAATCTTGCACGCATTTACGTGAAACGGTGAAACTTTTCTGTGGAGGTGTTTGTCGTCGCTCACCTTGGAGGCGGATTGAGCCGTTGAGGAGTTAAGCAAACAGAAATTTTAATCAAACTGATATTTGCGATGGAATTAAAAAGTGTTGGCAGCCGGTGCGGCGCAACGCGCGGAGTTGCGAAAGTATTTAAAATTAGAAAAAGCTTCGCCCGCGTACGGTTGGCGTTTATTTCCCAGCGAAAATGGTAAAAATTATGCCAAACTTTTGTGCGAAGTGGAAATCGACATAATGTTGGAAGGTGCGCGCATATTAAAGAAATTTACATCTTTATTTCAGCAAGCTCTGGAAGTTGCGCCCCGCACGAGAATATGCCATTCTTTTCTTCACAATCTTCTATCAAAAATTTAAGTAATAACACAAAGATTTGGCGCGCCCGCGAGCAAATGTTTTCGGTGTGTTTTGGCAAATCGAGAAAATCGAGCCCGAGGAAAAAGTTTGGTCCATCGTACGCACAGAACGCAGGCGAAAAAAAAAGTTAAAAGTTAAGGAATGAAAAAGCGGACCTGCGATGTAAAAAATTGCGGTGTAGAATTGTAAAATGTTCCCAGCTGAGATGAAGAAATTGGAAAATTCCGAGAATATAAAAGCACGAAATACCTTGATTAAATATTTATTAATTTATTGAAATTCTTTACAAAACTTTTATTTACATAAAGCTGGCACCATTGGCACAACACAGCATGCGGTATTCTCGAGTGCCGCATTAGAATTGTCGCTCTGATTAAGCGCAAATGGTTCCAAAACTCAATCTGAGGAGGTTTTTTTATTTATTTTCTACTTGTTCACATTTTACGATGATGATGGCCCTGCGTGGTCTCGTTCCAAGCGGAAGGATTAACTTTTTACGATCGTCTACGCGCGCACCGTGTGGTTCCTCAGGCTAAATCGAAGACTAAAAATGGAGAAAAGTAAAATTTAAATTTATTTAAGCAGGAATTATGTGTCGCTTGGGCCATTCTTAAGCCCTTCGCATTCCACCTATGCATCCGCCGCGCCGGGCCGTTCTCTTCGTCTTCAGCGCTGAAGAAGTCTTTGAACGGTGCGGTGCGGCGGTGTTTGTTAATACAACAAAGCCAGCCAGCCCACCAGCACACCTGAATATGAGCATGATATGTTTGCTTAAGCCGATGCGTGATGGTTTACCGGCTGCATATTTTTGAAAATGTTGGAGGAAATATTCATGACACCAGAAAATTATTTCTTTTCATGTCGTTTTGTTCGACCGGGAGGCACGAAATTAATATTGGCAAGCAACATAAATATGTATGACATGAATAAGTTGGCTTTATGTGTTCTCGGGTGCGTGAAATTGAAAAAAAAAACTGACCAAGAAACACACGCCAAAGTTTCATATGCGGTATGATCTGAAAGGCAGGCGAAGCCCCGGGATTAGGATTATTTTGATGTTTCTGTCATTGATATTTTGACGATACAAAGCTGGACAAAAGCCCACCGACCGAACGAGGTAATGCAGTATCAAACTTTGTTCGAAATGCCTTGGCTTGGCCCGTACTTAGCGTTTTTGACAAATTTGGAATTCATTTGCGATGTTGGCAACTTCTCATATTCCTCGCAGCATCATCGGCGCAGCGCTTTGTCTTCTGCTGGAGAGCTGGAGACCCCCCGACACAAATTATGATGATGATATACACTCCGACACTTTTCGGCACTTTCTTCTATTTTCGTCGCCCTCGACGCGGTGGCGTTACAGTTATGGCGCGACATAAAGCATAAAGCACTACTAAAATACGACAATACGAAAATAAGAATACGCGCGTAGATAGTCGAACGCAATGCCATTCTTCACGCCCTTCACGACGACCGTATGTGATGCGAGAAGCGTCGGTGGTGAGGCACAAAAAGAAACGCGCGCACACATATACACGAGATGAGAAAAAACGAAGGCGAAAGGAGGAGAAAAAAAGGTGTTATATTTGTGTGTGTCGAGCGTACTATAAACCGCCATAAAAACGTATACATTACGCCCTGAAATAAGATATCTTTCTTTCGGGGGCCCCCATCGAAACTTTTCGGACATGGCGGATGGAGGGACAACTTCGGATGGAACTGGACCTGCGTGCAAGCCTGGCCGTACTCCATATGCCAATGTATGACATGGTATAAAACCTGTTAGGACGAGGACACACATTCATCTTCAATGGATGGACACGGAATACATAAAAAAGTAGGAGGACTATGTGTGCTGGGTTATAAAACTTTGGGGGTCTACTTCATAAAAAACACTCGACGACTGGACGGTCCAGAGGGAACTCCCTGAAAACACTCTGTATACAGTGTGTATAATTCCATAGCATTACGAGGTGATTAATAACATATTTTATAGAATTTTATTTCCGTCGTTTGATGTGTCCTTTCAGCACTGCCACACTACGAACGGCGAGGGGAGGTCGTGGAATGCCGAGGTACCGTGGTATGAATTACTTGTAAGACGATCCCTGGTAAGCCCTCGGCTCCCTCGATTGCGTTTACATCAGGTTACAACGCGTTACTCGTGTAGTTTATTTCATTCGATCGGCCAAGGTGTGGAAGTGTCAAAAATGTTCCACACATACACACGCACCGCACGAAAAACGCACAATGCGCATTCGAAAGGTTAGATTTGTCGAGCTTTGATCATCATTCAGCTGGTGTTGGTAGGGCGGTTGTGGCTGAAGCCCATGGGCGTTCTCATTCATTGCACGGCTTCGACGTACGGCCATCCAGACCGGATGTGCTCCTATAAGCGGGTGCATAATCATCAAACGCAACCTTCAACTCGCCTGCAACTTGATGTCTTCAGTCTTGATGTCACAATCATGAATATTATCGTATCTTCCGCGAAATGTGTATAGAAACAAGAATTGTCGGCAACTTCCGATGCGCAGACGAAAACGAAAAAAAAAAAATAGGGAAGAATGACGTTGTCAATGCGTCTAGTGTTTAACGCATTCATTTGTGTTGCGCCAACGCTTGGGACGGCGAGCGAGGAAGCCTCGTGGGCGGATGTCGTTGATTGTTATTGACGCGATGACAGACTACGAAAATAGACTGTTTGAATGTTTGATATTAATATCATCTGCCCGCATTTGCATCGGCCGAACAAACACACCAAAATGGAAGGCCAAAAATAAATATTGTACCTTGTGCTGTGCATTTCCACCTTTGTGAAGCAAATCATGCGATGAACGATTAATGACGGCTGGATTTTCAAAGTGCTATAGCAAACACGGTCTATGTAGAGTTATATTCAAAGTGCACGCTGCACACCGAGCGCTAATGATCGTAATTAGAGTTTGCGTTAATCTTATCGCTTTTTATGACATTAATTAAAATGCTTCTTTTTAATCTAATTTAGTCGAAACGTTAAAAGCTCGCGCAGCGAAATTCATTCTCGGAAACGCCTTTCTCTCCTTTTCTTGTTCCTTATGTAAATATGTGTTGCCGGTTGCCGGAGCTTCCTCCAAAGTGTTTCGTGTTTTTTTCCTTTTTTCGTTTCACTGCTTTCAATTTCCAGTCGTCTATCGACTATCGCGTTCCATCTACATGTCCTAATGTGTCACGATAAGCGATCGAGGAATCGAGCGATAAACTAACCAAATAGAAAACTGGCATTCGTGCACGTCTCATCCAACAAGAAGGACGATTGAATGAAATTGTACGCGCCAAGAATGGTCCGCGGTGGAGTGTGCCGCGTGAATGCCGGTTAATTGATTCGTAATTGTACGCGCATGCACGTTTTTATGCCACTTTGCGTTTTAATTACGCCGCGTTACGTATCGATTCGTAACGATTTAATCAATCGTCGATTTGAAATCGGCGCCGCGGCGCGTTTGCATCGAGTGCGTGAGGTATTTTTCAATCAGCCTCGAAAATTTAATCAACAAAAACTGCATAACTTTGTAGCGTGCACCACGCTTTGAAGCCGCGTTCACTACGAAATGTACGAAAGTGCTTGATACTGATTCTGATTCTGATTCTGATTTCTCATCACGCTACACACAGGACGCAGAAACCGTTGTGTTCGGTGCGTTTCATTTGCCTGCACATTTTGTAAATGGTGAACATTTCGATTGGCGCTGCAAGTGCAACGCACTCAATTTTTCCGATGCGGCCTGAAAATTGAGCATCAAAGTGAATGGCTTGCAAGCGCGACCAAAAAGGCACTCGCTAAATTGGCGAATATTGAAAAACACCCTTCAAGTGAACGGCGGGGGCTTTCATTCGTTTCCATTCGTGCTCATTGTGCGTCGACGCTTAGCAAAGACACGGTCGCGACACGATATTACAACGCATTCCGTGAATAACGCGCGCGTGGGGTTCTTAGTTAAAGGGCCACCCTCTAGACCTAGAGTCTAGAACACAACTCATTAGTTTTAGGGCACGCTTTGGAAAATTCATTGACGCATCGGCACATTGGCATCCATTCTTCCACCACGCCTGAAGTTGTGCATGGGGGGCATTCAAATATAGACCCCATTCGCCAAATGGCACAACATCGCAGCAGCAAATATTTTTACTTTACTTTAGTTATTTCACACACTGCTAGCTGTAATATATTTGCCTTGCGCGGCAGTTTATCACCCGCTCGGGGCGCGCTGGCGGAGGACGCAGAGGTCCAAAACTATTTTCACACCAAGCAGCAACTTTTTCCACCCCGCCATCGATGGCCCTTATTGATTCGAATTGAATTTCCCCCCGCGCCGCTCGAATTGGGAATTTGAACGAGCACGAGTTTAAATTAATTATAAGAAACCTTCACTGCGGTGGTCCTGGGAATCCGCTCATCGTTTTGTTTGCCCAATTTTTATCCATTTGAAGTTTTTAGTGCAGTAAACAGGAAATAAAAAAGTTTAGATCGTTTGAATGCTGGAATGCCTGCGCCGGTGGCAGTGCCGCCGCTTCATGAATGCAGCCACCCCCGGGGCGGTAATAAACGGTGATCTATGCGAGCGCCCCTTGAATTTTTATGTATTTGCGCCGCGTAAAACTGCTCCCAACTCACAATTGCAATCTGCGAGGATATCGCAGAAATCCGAAAACTCATTTGGAGCTGCGCCACACTGGTCGTACCCGAAATATTGCACTCTCCGCCAAAAAGGGCAAATGCTTTCAGTGCTCAAGATCTCTTCAACGACGTTCGGTGACTGGGCCAAACTGAAGAGCTGGGAGTTTTAAGTGACGGCTGCACTTCCCTCACTTGAAACTGACTTGGTCCTGTGCTCCTGCGTCCCGTCTGCCGTTCACTAATAGAGAAATCAGAGGAAAAGGCATCAGCTAGAAAGTGCAGTGGCAGATTTTTTTTTGCTCTTGCCAAAATGCGACCACAGTGTGCTGCCGAGGGGTGCCCATCTCCGCATGAGGTCGACCACTCGTGGACCGCTCGTCGTTACATACAGTTCGCAGAAAATTCAAGACCGCCGACTGCGAAGTGTTCAAGTGACGGAAGCATGTCTATTGAAATAAAAGGTCGAAAAGAGGGCAGAAATAGGCCAAAATGAGACCTTTGGAAAAAGGTAGGGAAGCCCTAAACAGCCCGCTGACTCCACCACAACTTGCGCCATCCCCACCATCAAATTTAAAATTTAATATGGCCTAATGCAAAAATGCATTATCTGTCACTGGCCGCTGGTGGTTAAATGTTAATTTAAACCAGCGCATGCGCAGCTTCACCCTAAGCCCTAAATTTAGTAGGATTCCCTCCGGCCACATTGAGTGAAGCGAGCACGAGCATCGAGCATCGAGCATTGTGCGCCTGGGTCCCTGGGTTACCGGCTCGCGGCGCCGCTGGTGAAGAGAGAATATTGGAGGGGTTCGACCGTTTCGGGCCGGTTTCCACCGTACACTAGTCGCGCATCGTCGTCAGTCCGTTGCGGAGCTTCGCCGTGCGACGTCGTGCCGTTCAGCTCCACGAGCGACTTCGAAAGCTTACGTGCGCACCAGTCGACCAAGAGCGCAAAGCTCGGTGAATACCCCCGGCCACACGCAAGTCTCCGGTCGGTTCGTTCAGTCTGTCGAGCAGTGCTGCCTAGTGTTAAATCAAATTTTTGGGCATTTGTGTGCGAAAAATTGTTTACTGTGTCAAAACTAGTGCACTGTGCCTGGATTTTATCAACTCACAAACCGTCAACGATCTGCCAACAACATTAAACATTTACAGATTGTAAGTGTAGCCCCCTGTAGTGTTTGTAGTGAATGTTGCAATTCAGAACGAAGTTAGACTTGACGCTGATGCAAGCAGGGAAAAATGAAAAAAGCTCGCTGGAATGCCAACATTGGAATTGGAAGGACATTATGAAGGCAGAAGCACAAGGAAGAAACCTGGAAATATCTGGCAGAATTATTAAATTTCGTACGTCAGACCTCCACTCGGCACATTCCTACGGACTTTATGAATGCCATGGAAGCT
>JAODGB020010686.1:0-11677 GCA_027574905.2 Earota dentata | reverse complement strand
CACTCCGACGTCCAGCACGTCTTCTTGCAGAGCGCGCACTTCGAGTTGCTCGGCAGGTTGCCCTCGCGCCAGTGGTGCTGGTGGTGCACGTACGACAGACTCTTGCCGGGCAGGTACGTCGCGTTCTCCTTGCAGTCGGCCACCGCGAAGTCCTGGCAGTCCGTGTGCACAAAGTACTCGCATACTATGCAACCAAACAAACAAAACGTATCAGAAACAAGCCTTAAAACAGTTTTCCAGTCATATCTCCGTTATCACATATCTAAGAGCTTTGAAATTTTGAACATGTTTTCTTTGAAGCGGTCAACAACTAATACAAAAAAATGTAAGACTTTAACTTTATTAATTCTTGAGATATCCTGCTGATTAACTTAACTTAGTTTTTTGCAAATATCTCGGCAACCCTTCTAGATAATTCAAATCACTTTTTTGCTAAACATGTAGGATTACAACCCGAATACCTCAACATTTGTAAAAATTAAATTATATAGGTTATTAATGAAGAAAACTCAAAAAATCCTCCAAGACAGTTTTTTGCTTATATCTCCGTTGTGACAAAAGCAATAGCGTTCACTTTTTGAACATGTCTTCCTTGAAGGTATCCACGACTATACCACCAACCCCAATGTGATTATCTTCTCACCGTTTAAATATATCCAGCTGATTAACATAATTTAGTTTTATGTGAATATCTCAGTAGTCATTGAAGTTAATATCGATATTTTTAGTGCAAAAGATATAGAACGTCATCTCCCATATAACTACACTTTGAAAACTTCAAATATTATGTAAAGTAATACAGAAAACTGTAAAATCAATTTAGTCGAACTTGCATATCAGGTTGCCTATGTTGGCAACAGTGTGTTACCACCTGAAGATATAAAATGGAATGTGTTTAGTGAGTAGTGCTTACTTTCACAATGAATGGATTCGCTATCGTCCAATCGCTTCCGACATACGTTGCAGAATTTCCGCTTGTGATGGAACGGCTCCGACCAACAGTGAGCTACCGGGTTCTGCAACATCAGCGAGGCGCAAACATTAGCGCGCAAAGTTGAGGTTATGTGTGCCGCGCGGTTATTTCAACAAAAAAAGAATGTAGCACGGCGGCTGTGCATACCTTGATAAGGCTGGCGGCGATGCTGGAACAAGGAGACACCACGGTTTTCAAACAGCGGTCATGCACCACGAAGTTGCAAACTGGAACAAAAAGCAGAGGCGGCATTTACATTTTCATATCTGTAGCCGAGTCAGCATCTACATTCCAACAGTGTTTTGATTACATATTGATATTTATCGGAACTGGTGCAGGGTGCAGGGTGCAGAGTGAAGAGGATGAGGAAAAGGCAAAAAAGATGCTGCTTCGGTTGCCTATAGTGATGTCGATGGTGATGGAACGTGTCACTGCGTGCTGCGTGCTGCGTCATGATTGGCCGCTGCAAAATGTGAATCAAATCATGAGGAGTGCAAAGTTGTCGAGCGGCCGAGCGCCCGAGCACCCCGAAAACGGCAGAAGACGAGAGGCCATCGCGAGAGCGACAGACGTCGTCGTAGCGTATTGATCCACGGCCGGCTACGGCGGCGGCGGCGTGCCGCCAGCAGCACGGCCGCGTCGAAATTTAGCAACATTCCAAAGCGCCTGCACACTGTTTACCTTGAAAAATAAAACACAACCCAGGAAACAAAATCTCAAACAGCTGTTATACATGTATGCTTGGTTGCCTACAGTCATATACACTGTTTGTATTTTGATGTTGCAAGTTTTCTCGAGTCTCGCGAGTGAAGTTTTGCTAGCGGTTGGAAAACAGATCTCGGAAATAATTAGCAATACCACACGGTGCGGGCGGCAGTTCAAGATGGCGAAGCGGCGTTAATGAGGGATATCATTATTTGCGAGCGCCGCGAAGAAATCTCGACCCAGCCGGCCGCAACGAGCGCTACGTGCTCAGGTAGGCAACGCAATTAGCGCGCGCCGGCCCTCCGCCTGCGCCTCCTTCGGCCACGCTCTCCAACGTAGGATCTAGAGTATCTAGACTATTTTCAAAGCGGTGTTTGTTTTAAAATGCGAGGAGTGTTGTTAAAATAAACAAGCTGCCGGCGCGGCGCTGGTGTGAGCCGCGGGCGAGACTCAAGGACGCTCTACGATTCCACGAATTCTTCGCGAATTAACCCACAGGGGCAGGACACAAAAACGCACACGCTCACACGCATGCACACACAGAAAAACGTAACAAAACAAGATGAAAAAGCTGCAACTCGCGCCGCACATTGTGACGCAACAATAACATAATCATGATCGGTGTGTTGTGTATGAGCGTGCTTCAAAGCACGTCCGAACATGTTGCAACATGATGGGCAAATCAATGAACTCGGGATCTCGGGAATGGCATAGGTAGGCTACCGCGCCGCACAGCGCGGCCAAAAATAAGCGCCGGCGCGGCGGTTTTATCTCCGAATATCCCGCAACATGTTACAACAATCCCGTGCTATTTTTAACGAATATGCTTTATCTGCGGACTGCGGAGTGTGTCTACGTCTATGATGCGCGCGGCGCGGCACACACTGGTGAACCACCGCGCCGCGGCGTTCGGCTGCTGTCGCGCGCGTTCGGCCGCAGTGTGTGCGTGATTCAACAGGCTGAAAAACAAAACACAACAAACAAACAAGCAGCGACAGCAGCCAATCGGCGACGACAACGCATGCTACCACAAGATGGCACATCAAAATAAAACATGAGAGGTGAATGTTTTTAATGCGGTTTCTTGCAAGTTTAGAGGTTAAATCTTGATTGAGTTTGTTGGAAATAACTAGTAAAGTGGTTTGCTCTGGTTCTCCGAAGGAAAACAGCAAGGAAGAAGCCAATAACGCAACAATTTCCTGCTTTGCGTGACTGCGCATCCAGAATAATAGAAAACACTAGAATATCTTGATTTGGAACCACAACCAGTGATCCTCAATTATAATGCGATGTTCTTTATCTTAATTTGTGATTTTTTTAGGTGAATCTTATGCAAATGCTGTTAATATTGATTGAATTTGTCCTGTTTCAGATCAAATCGAATTTCATTGCGTCCGTGAAGCTTGGCAGCGGCTGGAAAATATTTGATTTTGATTTCGCCGCGCTGAGAGTAATGATTTCCTCCGCGCGCCGCGCTGGCACATCCGATTAAGTCTGCGAGGGGCGGGTGGGTGCGGGCGCGGCGGGTTTCGCGCGGATTTCGTTAGTTGTGGCCGAGGACTCGGCAGGTCGACGACGTCATCGCGGTGACGTCAAGCCGCGCGCGTGCTTGTGTTTGGCGCGCTGCTGCCGCCGTGCGTGCGCGCGCCCGTGTGTGCACGTTGGGCTGCGCGTCCGCTTGACCCAATTCCGCGCGGCGGCGGCGCGCGCAGGGCAACCCGCACGTGCACCAGCGCGGCCCGCCACGCATTCCCCGAATGCTGCCGCATGCATTCTTCGTCGCGCGCGACGCGCGCCCCGCAGATGGGCCTTTCATGACGCGAAAGTATTTTACAGCCGCGAGCGGATGCGGACTTTTCAGATTTCAGCGCCGAGCACAAAGAATATTTGCGTTGCGACGCTTTTGTTTCTGGCGACGTCACTGCCTCCATCCCCAACACGGCGCATTTCATGCGATGCCTTGCGGCGCGAAAGTGCACTCGATGTTATTTTTAGATTAATTGCAAATTGCGACGTGCGCCAGGTATCAGCATGAATGAAATGCCAACGCGTGATTGGTCGCTGGGCCGAGGATCCACCATCGCGGATGGAGCCCGGCCGGAAGTGGGATGCCTGTGCACACGCGTGTGCACGTGCGGCACGCTGGGCGGCGGGAAGGGGTGGCAAGAGAGAGGGATGGCGGTTGCGCCGCACACACCGCAGTCGCCGCTGCCGCTGCCTATTTTTAGCGACACGAAAAGGTCATGGATAGTGTTCGATAGTTCCGGCTAAATTTAACGATACCGAAACACAATGAATGGCCGAAAATTCGCATCTCATCATTTTGTACGTGTACCAAACTTATGCTAAGACAATTTATGTATAATTTCAACTTTGTTCATGGTTTCTCGGTATTAATAGGTGTTGAAGCGAAATTGGTTCGAATCGTTCGAATTTTGTAAATTTAGGGCAGAAGGTCATATAGACTGATGCTGATGCAGGTAGTATGTTAATTTGGTTGCATAATCTACAGGAGTCGCGACGGAAATAGACACAGTTCATCAGTTCATATTCTCAGTTTTCTGCTTTGGAATTCTTGGAATGCACAGTTCATAGATGATTAAAAGAAGATCAGAGTAAGACAATAAGAATGTGTAATAAAACAAAAGTACACAAGAAAATTGTAGTTTTCAGTTTTGCTTCTCTTAGATCATAAGTGTGCTATCCATGCGCTGTGGATGATCGAGTTTGACACATTCGATGTTTAGTGCTAGTCTCGACTTCTCGAGTTGGTTCGGGTCCAAGAAAAGTTCTTTAATTGCTGTTATCACACCTTTAATCAGGTAAGCAATGATAACACGGTAAAGTATTCGATAAGAACATTAATGTTCTTTGCATCAGTACCAACTTTAATCTGCTCGACTTATGAATTCATTAATAATTTTGCGTGCAAATTGCAGATGTCATTGTGGAACACACGAAATACAAAAGCTTGATGGCGTGAATCGTGCGAACGTTGAAAGGAATGAAGTTGAAGTGCCATGTCATGGTGGGAAATTTTCCATCGCGAAAATGCCCCATCTCGTATATCCATCAACTCGTGCTTCGTGCAGAGGAGCCGCATCTCGATTGCAGCTGAGATAAAGCGCGCGCCGCGGCGCGCCGCTTGCCGGATGAGATACACACGCGAAATGTAGGTGAAGTGACGAACTGACGTCACCCTCGACGGCGGCGCGAGAGAGACACGCTCGCGTGTGTATCCTAATTGTAGCATCGCAGAGCGCCGCGGCGCACACACGCGAGGATCGATGCCTGCGCGGCGGGCTGGCGGTCGGCGGCGGATGCTGCTCGCTCTGGCGGAGCGGCCGCCATCTCCCTTCCGTTTGCGCCACTTGCCGCCGCCGCGGCAGCGGCAGCAGCAGCTGAATGGGGGGACAACGCGCCCCCCTCGAGATGTTGATATGCAATGAGATTAGATACTATGGCTATGGGAATGTTGTAAAAGGGAGACGGGGCTTGTGTTTGCGGTGCAGGTGCAGGTGCAGGAGGTGTAGGATGTCCTTGAAAAGCTGGAGGCGGTGGTGGTACCTTCGCAGATGAAGCCCTGTTGAATGAGGCCCCATAGCATGTCGCTGCAGTGGTGGCAGTAGGTGGGCTTGTGGAAGGTCTTCTTGCCGAAGCTGTGGCCGTGCCCGTGCGGGACGGGCGGCTGCTCCTGCTGGCCGGTGGCGGCGGCGGCCACCGACGCCATCGCTGCTGCGGGGGGTGGCGGTCGTCGGCGCGCACCGTGTGTGTGTCACCCGCACATTCACCGCGCGCGGCACGCGCTGGGCGCACGCATCGTCTGCTCTGCTCTGCTGGGGAGGGTGGGCGCCGAGTCCGGAGGTGGCGGAGGCGGCGCTGCTGCGCGGTTGCGTGAGCGCGGTCGCGGGCTGTCGCGGTCGTCGTCGTCGTCGTCGTCGTCGGCGGCGGGCGCGCGTTACATGCCTACGTGATCTCGAAGCCGTACGCGCACCGTACCATGTTCGTCGCGCGGCGGTGCGTGCTCGGCGGCGGCGGCGGGCCGGCCTAGCGGCCGCGGGCACATCGCGTACTGGCGCCGCGCGGGTGCCGCTGCTGCTGCGGACGGCTGCGGCGGCCTGCGAGGAGGCGCCGGACCATCACTCCCGCATCCGGCCGCTGGGGGGCTGCTGCTGCTGCTCGCGCGCGCACTCACTCGCGCTCCACTACCGCCGCCCAGCCCGGACGCGGCTGGTGGTGGCGTGCTCGTCGGTGGCGCTCGCGGGGGCCTGCTGGCTGGCTCTGGCGGTGGCGGCCCGTCGCGCGTTTGGCGTCCGTGCGGCGGGTGCGTTTGCGTGCGCCTGGCCGGACAGAGTGCAGCGTACTGCCGTCGGACGGCTGGCGAGGCTGCGCGGCGCGCGTGTGCGCCGTCGCGACGCGAGCTCGGTCGGGCTGCGCCGCCGCCGCCGCCGTGCGGCGCCTTCGATCCGGCGCGCCGCACACCTGCGCGCGGCCCGCTCCCGCCCCGCCCATCCACCGAAAACACCGCCATCGCACCAGCCAGCGCCATCTACAGTCCAGCATCCCAAACAACGCCAATTAACAACTGCATAGCTCCAATAAAATATATTTAATTTAATTTATATATGTACTGCAAAACCATCTCTAATGTCATGTCTGCTTAATCATTGAGCTGCTTAAATCTATGTACTTCTAATGTAATGTTTTATGTTATCAGTGCATTATGCTTAACAATATTGAAATGGTCGCTCCTGCTTTCCGGTGGCAACCGTGACAATTCAACAAAGATTAAGTACACACGTAATGCGATGCCAATTAGTTGCGTTCTGGACGTGCTAAGGCGCTAGCCGAGTCCGTGATCTTCGAAAAATCCCTGCGGCGTTTCCTCCTGCAAGCACAAAACACGAATGCATTGCGACATGTGTAACAAGGCGCAGAACAACGTGGCAGTTGCAAAAACGAGTCAAGTCAGCACAGCATAGACGTCACAATACGTGTAAAGCAACATGTCAACATAACCACACATCACTCCCACTTTCAGCAGCTACAGTGAGTGAAGACTAGAGAGATTGATTAAAAAATCACAACAAAATCTGTGTTTGTGCTTGATTTACAATCAATATATCCATGTAATAAACCTCGATAGTAGATACATTTGTGCGATTATCACATTGTTAGTTATTACACACTACACTAATTACAATCACTATCTAATGGCTATGGTTGTTACAATTACAAATGTTAACAGGTTTTACAACGGATATGACTACATTAATTGATAATACAAATCACATTGTTAAGTTAAACTGTTTAGTTCAGCTACGATACGTTTAGTTAATATTGTTAAATCGTTAATATTGATTATGTATATAAAAATATTCCAATAGTACAGTGCTGCCAACATAGCACATAACCTCAATTCAGAACTACTCAAAGTTGGCAACACTGTATAAGTCTACATTCAATTCACATGTACATCAAGGTAAAGTTTGGTTAATCAAGTAGTTATACTGTTTAAAATACGTAAGTTATAAGTTTGAAGACGGATTTGATATTTTTGTAACTTGGTATAAGAGTTTGTCGGTGTGCGCAGGCGTGCCGTTTTTTTGGGGGGTGTGTTTTGCTTCGTGCTCAGAGCAGGCCAATGTCCCTCAAAGCGCCCTCCATCGCCTCGTCCTGCGCATGCGGCGCCATCACGAAAGAAACGGAAAAGAAAACAACGCTACGAGTTACTACTCAATTGTCAGGTTATGTCGCACCATCATACAGATACAACGGATACAACACAACATACACACACGCACACACAAACACGAGGAAAAGGTTTTGTACAAAGCTACAGAGAATATAAGGTAAGCAACACAACAAACACCAATCGACACAAAATGGCTGCCAAAAAATGCTTACATTACAATTCATGCGGGCGTTGCGCCGAATCCACGTCAAGACAACACTTTGTACAATTAAATGTATGCATTATCACAACGACATAAAACTTAGACATGAATTATGTCCAACTTGCATGAGTATGCAAGATGGCCGAGATAATGCGATGTGGATGCTCATCAAGATGGTTTATATTACACTGGGACAAGAAAAAATTATACATCCAACTAAATCGATAAAAGCATTAAGTATTCATCAAAAATGTTACAGAATTTAAACTTTTGTTATTTGGTATTCTGGTATACTGGTTAAACTCTACATTCTAAACAAACCATTCTAACGTCTAACAAAACACATCAAAACACTACAATTACTTATAATACAACCTAGAACCTAAGTCCCAGGGCCTAGGTTTATGTTCAACAAGTTTTCAAGTCAAATTGATTTAAAATTTACAGAGTTCAATGTTTAACATTGCGTGTATCTAAGTTTGCTACATTATGTTATCCTTACTGTTAGTTTATTACAAATTAGTAACTTGTAGGTTAACAACATTGTATAAGAAATGTAGGAATGTGAGATTGTAAATTTGTTAGATTGTTTTAACACGTTTCGAGAGATTTGTGTGTTTGGCAAGTTTGCTTCACAGCCTACAACTACGAATCAGTGATCTACAAACTATTGGCACTTAGATTAATTATACAAGGTTATAAAGGTTCGTTTTTTTTACAAGTATCCATTAATGGTTTGTTTGTTTAATTTTAAACAACTGCTACTATTGGATACTTGAAACAAAAACTAACCTCAATATTGATCGCAAAATCACACTTTAGAAGTTTTTTGTTGTTTGAAAGAAATGCGGTTTCATGTTTTCGCCTATAATGAATCAGAATTTAGTAAATCTCGTGCATGGTTCAACAACACACACCAAGATGGACTCTACGTTGTTCTTACCTTCCCGTAAAAGTTCTAATACAAAGCGGCCAAATCAAAAACACAAAGAGAAACCAAATGGATTAATGAATCTTTGATTAATACCGCCACAGAACATTGAGGAAAAACAAAAATCAAAAAACGGGCAAACGCAGCAAACTCACATTATGTATCATCGCGTGCGTGTGGTGTTATCACTTATCACACAAGTTTGCAATGTTTGGTACCTGATGTTTGTAAAAGAATCACACACATTTAGTGCTGGCACAGTAACACTTACAGGCAGTGGTGCAAATATTCCAAAAGTCCAAAAATATTGACAATCAAGCACACACACAGATCAGTTGTCTTTACAATCCAATCATACACAGAAAATAAAAAGGTTGCGACTGCAACGGCAGGTTGCAGTGTTGGCTGATTTTTTTTTGATTCAAAGTCACATTGATTGAGATGATGCAGACGGGAAGTAGTTTTGTTTGCGTTTTTTGTACAAAGGACTACAGCTCTCACAGTTCAATGCAATTATCACCGTCACTAACCTCTTGCAGGAGATCCTGCGCGGCGATTGCCTTCAGCACGTTCTTCTTGCTCGTCTCCTGTATCTCGCCGCCGAGGAGCAGCTCGTCGAGGATGAAGTACGCTTTTTCAAAGTTGAAGATGATATCAAGCTCACACACCTGATTTTTGCAAGGATTCAAGTCATTAGGGTGTAAAATTGTTGTAAATGCGTTGTACATACACTGCCGAAATACTTATCCAATAGCTCGACGTAGCGGTGGATGATCTCCAGTGTCAGCAGCTCATTATCATCCTGCTCAATTGCACAGCAAAAGTACAGACTCGCATATCTAAATTTAACAAAGAAAACAAAATGTTACCTCTTCCTTAACACAGTGCACTACTTCCTTAAGTTATTCGTCAATCTAAATGTGTATTCTAATATTTTAGTTGAAGCTAAAGTTGAAAAATGAGTAAGTTACCGCTTGTAAACTATCTTGAGGTCTCGCCACTCCAGAAAGCTGCACATTTTGGGCTTCCTCGCCAGTATCATGGTAATGAGCTCGCGCGTGATCTTCTTCTTCAGCTTGTCCGGGTGCGCATTGTACCACTTCTGCAGTCTGAGCTTGCCTTGGCGGCTGAACAGCAGCATGAATTGCATCTGAAAGCATTTGCTGTTAATATTGTGCTGATCACAACATGGCGGAAGCGAAAGTATCAACTTGCCATCGTGAACGAGGTATACCGTTTATTTAAGGCGTTGGTTACTGTTGTGGCGTTAGTTGCCGGGCTTAAGTTATGAACTAATTAAACACGCAAACAAAATTATCACTTAACACCGTACCACCATCTTCGTGTACTGTGTTAACCTGGAAATCCAACAACTGACACATCAACACACACAGAAACAGGTGTTACAGGTGAGTCATGAATTTATTCCAAAAGGACTTACACATAATATAATCAAACTATTGCGCACTTTTGTAAATTAGTTACAGTTACAACTTAAGTATATAGTACTTTTTTGAAAGGACTTGAAATCAGCAAATAATTTCTAAGCTTATTTTTAGGTGTATATTGGGTTGCCTGGGTTAAACATACATTGTATCTTCAAAAATTCCATGTTTTTCAAATTTTTTACGATAAATGTTTTAAAATATCATCAATTTTAGCTTGGAAACATGCAAGCCACTGAGAATACGTCTACCATTGGCGATTCCCCTCTTCAGAAGTACGTATTCCATCTATTTCTTGTTCTTTTAGGTTGTCAAGCTCGTTAAACTAAAAGTGTAATTTTTATTTGCCCAGACGGACATTTTATCTCCCAAAACTGGCCGAAATGGTCCTAGAAGACGCCAAAACTTGCTACGAGGAACACAACAAATGTAAGTCTCTTCACCTTTTCATATATGTAAACATTCAATTTTAACATGCATTTGTTTCATTGTTTTAGTCACGTCGCAAATTTATCAACAACTAAATTCGGTCTTCGGCGATATTTTAATACCAGCTTTGGACATTTTAGACCGATACAAGTTCATCAAGTACAAACTAACCACCGAGAAGCGATGCATCTTCAAGTTGATGTCGCGTTCGGAGCAATTCACACTCCAGGAGGACGTTAACTTCTGCACCTGTTCGTTTTTCACCGAGAAAGTCTTCAAAAAAGGAGAAGCAATGATGTGCGAACATGTTTTGGCTCTAAAGTTAGCTCATATTGTAGGTAGCATAAAGGATGAAATCATTTCGAATAGCCAAATGAAGAATTTATTGGATAATCAGATGAACAACTGTTTAGGATTTAAAGGTTTTGATCAAAATGCAGACAGTGAAGGGAGTTAATTTTTCGAAGTTTATGTCGACTTGTACTCACATATAGTACAAAGATCAATATCACTCTTACATTTGCACTTTGTATGCTTTGTACAGTGCGTAATGTAATGTGTTGGTGTGTCGGATTTGAACCTTGACGAGCAATGTGGCGATGGAGCGATGATTAAATCGTAATTAAGTGGATGGCGCATGTATTCATAGCACTTTTCACCCGACTGCCTGTACCCCTACACACTCACACGAGCTCCCGCAGGGTTGAAAGTGTCGATGTGTGATACTGCGGGCCGAGCCTATGTTTGCACGTGCGGGGACTGCATGGAACTATAGAATTTCCGCGGTGCGCATGCGCCGCGCAGTGTCCTCGCGCCGGGGGCGAGGACGACGCCGCCGCCGCCAGTCTGAGGCAGTCCCGCCTCGCCGACGTGACGCCGCCGCTTCGCTTCGACACTTCAGACAATCGGTGTGCACCTGGAGAAGGACAATCGCGCTTTGCATTTGTTTTTTTGTTTCGTGTGCGGCGATTTTAACACGTTTTAACATGTCTTCCCTTGATGACATGTAACGATCGCTCGGAGTTTTAACCTTTTAACCACTTTTCATTACCACCACAAACTATAACCTACAAACATCAACGATTTGTGGTTATTAAGAATTCAATTGCGATTTGTCATTGCAAGTACATGGTTGCTGCAAATGTTTACAAACTGTGTGCTGGTGGATTGTGTGACTGACTCGAGGATGAGGTGATTGGTGCTCGCTGGGGGGCCGTGTGGGAGTTTGACGTGTGGCGCGGGGTAAAAATCAATTTCGCTGGAAAAACAACAATCGGCCGCGCCGGACGCAAAATGG
>JAODGB020010640.1:0-18224 GCA_027574905.2 Earota dentata | reverse complement strand
TGCATGTATCGTTGACCGAATCCGGAATTAAATGTATTGATTCAAATTCGATTTGTTGTTGCGATGTGATTAAACCGCGATTTCCTCCGGCATCCGCTTTATAATAACATTTCCTGTCCTAACCTTCCACCCCGCGCGGCATCCATATTATGCGGCGGGGTTTTGATGTGGGCCGTTTTTCAATTAATTATAATTATGATTAAAATTTCGTCCACCGCAGTACGAAAACACACGACGAGCCAATCCAAAGTATGATTACATTATTACAAATAAATCATCATCAGCACACAAATATTTCATTATAACCGTCAAAAGTTCGTTATCGCTCGGATTTTCGTTCGAATGGTTTCGAAAAACAATTGACGCGACAGCGAAATGAAAACGCAAACAAAGAAAACTGTGATTTATCCCCATGCGGATGATTATAATTGCTACCTAGTTATAATTTGCACCGATTTGTATGTATCATAAATATTGTGTAAATTGACGGAATTTCATGATTTGTAATTACGCTCGTGAATACTTAACTGAATATAACAAAAAATCCATTAGACATGAGTAGGCTATTCAAAGAACAAATTTAGTATGTTCTAACTGATTCGAGTGAATGCGTATAGTCAATTTTCACAACGCACGAGCTAAAAGAAGAATACTTGCTTGTCCCTTGTCCCTTGTTAAGATATTGACCCATTTTCTAGGTAGCCACTTATCCCTCCCATTCGCCATTGTCCGTTCACACTCGCAGGCGCATGCGATTTAAAATTACCGTAGCAAATGATGCATGAACAACGAGGGGGGCGGAGTGCGCGTGTGTGTTGCCGAAGAAAGTGCGGGATCTTCGCGACGATTCGCTTACAAAAGAACTTTCAAAGTGTCCACTCGTCATTTGCTTTGCAGGCGCTCCATGGCGGACGTGCTACGTGCGACTTTTCCAATTAAAAAACTCCAAAAAGGACCACGCGCCCCCGAGGAGTATGCAAACGAGTGCGCGGAATTGCTTTTCCTTCCAGCATGCGCGCACAACCACTTGAGGGGCGCCTCGTGATGTGCACGCTGGGCCGCAGCCATGCACATTTTCCACAAGAGTCGGCCCCCCATCTCTCGCTCCATTTTTCAATCATATTGCCGCCATTGTTTACGTTCATATACAATACGTCCCTTGCACGCGCAACTATTTATCATTGCATGCATTTTCAAAGGCGGGGTGCAACTTTTATACATCAATTTATGGCTGGCGATGATGTCCAAATTGTAAGCACGCACTCGAAAAATCTAGGTTAACACACAGTCATCTTTGTGCCTCCACTGTGTAAGGGATGGAATACTTGGCTTGCACATTTTGCCGATGCAGTTGTTACAGCGCAGATCTTTTGTTTTCGCCCTCCTCTTTCTTCGCTAATCTCAAGTTTTAATTCCTTTCCTTGGTGGCTTCTGAATTCGCAAAAGGGCTAATTATATTCCCAGGAAGATGTTTCATCATACTCCATCCGAACAACGCGCGACCCATTGTACTTTCTGGCTTTCGTAATATTCCTTTTGAATAATTAAATGCGTCCGAAATAAAATTCGCCAAAAAAATGCGAACGCTTGTATCAAAGCAAAATTTGAGAACTTGAAGAGTTGAAGCTGGCATCGCAATAAATTATTCATAACCGTAAGACTAATTAATAGGCGGATTATTGTTAATGAATGCTTCTTCTTCAAAGCGTCAGTTACGCATTTCAGTTGAAGGTCTCCATGTTAATTAGAAATGTTAAAACATTATTTTTCATTACGAACTAAAGCTCAGTGGGAAAAGGGCTTTCATGAACCTATCAACCGTAATAACAAGGTGTCGTCTCTGTTAACAATATGCATAAATTTACTTACCTATATGAAAAAACTCCATCTTGAAGCAGGTGTCAACAACTCGTCTAGACGAAGATCATGAATATCTCTCGTTAGTTTTTCATCAATTTTTCATTTAGAACCAACTGCTCCTGAAACAAACAGAACATTTATTGAGATAACATTCAAGCTTTCGTTGCAAGCAAAAGGGAGAGATAATTTATGTATCACTTCAACTGCGTTGTTCGAGAGTGCAGTATAAACGCAGCACTAGATGAAACAAAATTGTAATTTAATTGTCTCAAAAAGGGTTTTGATGATCCCACGAAGGCAGAATTCGCTAAAAAACGAAGCGTACATGCGTTATTCTCTGCGCCCGGCGATTTTAAAAGCCACTTTCATTTGCAAAGTGTATGTATAAATAGGCTATCACAACAGCGAATGAAAAATGAAAAGCCCTACAGAAAATGCAAATAATTTGCTCCATAGTACAGTAGAGCTAGGGAAAAAGCGTTCGGCTATTTTTCCATACTGACAAATTCTTTGTCGAGATCGAACAAAAAAAAAAGGTAGTTAAGTTAATTAATTAGCTAAAAGTGAGTTTTTTTTCTGTTCACTTCACACAAAAATCGGTTCCAAACTGCGAAATTTAAATAAACGGAAATATTAAGCTTGAACCGCACATTAATCTCCACTAGCTCCGGCGCAAACGATGAGCAGACATTGTGAAAACATTAAATTAATTACTCGGAAGGGAAGATCCTAATTAAATGGTAGCCGAGACACTATTAAGTCCCGAATGCACCACGAGGGGAATACGCATAGAACAAGAGGCTCATGAGAACAAGATCGCCAGCGGCGATACATACGATTTGTAATTATTAAGAATTTACAGCGAGTTTACGAACATAGTTCGCTGCGCGCTCTTTTTATTTCGCAGCCACTAATTTTCTATTCAGCATCGTTACTACGCGTGTGAGAAATTGTAAAACATCGTCCATTCAATTCTGGTGCGCTCGGCTTCATTCAATTTGAGTCCGCGTTTTATGAATGAGAAAAACGAAGGAAAAAAATTATAATCTTAAGCGTTAGTGGCGACTACTGCGCTGAGGATGAGCCGGTGGGTTGGACAAGCGAGCGAATTGAGAGGAAGCGCAGCGTGATATTGTTTTATGTTCAATGCTGCGCGTTTTCTTCATTAACGTCGTGGTCGGGACCCCGAGCGTGGAGCCGTTCGGTTCGCAGAGCGTATATATTATCCTAGAGATTCCCATGGCACTCAAGCTCCCAGGAAGCGCTAAAATACACGAAGCACAAGAGCATTAATCGCACAAAAGGTTTCTTAATTTCTTGTTTTGTGTGATATAATTAAAAATGACGTAATTACTACCGTCTTTGCTTCTTGTTCTTTGCGCGAGAGGTGTGCGACTCCACTTTAAAGTCGTTCGCCGGGCGGCTGGGTTTAATAAACTTATAATTAAGCAGATAGCAGGAGATATGCAGATGAAAACACCTAGGCGCAGCATAGAGATGCGAATCTCTGTGCATCAACACGACTTGCCAGCCACCGTGGAAGGTGGCGAACGGAAGGGGTACAGACTTGCTGACTTGCGGAGGCTGACATCCGCGACTATAAACGGCGAACCCTTAAGAAGCCAGGCGACGCATCGTATACACCGAGTACTTCTTATTTTCCTGCTGATAGGAACTTAAAAGTGTATTAAAGTCTCCCAAGTTTTCGCGTCGGTCGACTTCCCAAAGGGTTTGTAATTTTCCACATTACAAGCAGTTACTAAACGAGGCCGCTCAGGAGGAGCGAGGGCGTACACACGGCCGCCGCCACCGCCGCCACCGTCTCTCCACACTTACGATTAGAGACGGAGCGAAACGATAAGTTCGGAATATTCTATAAGTTTCCTTCCCCAGCCAGCTCTCTCGAGCTAGGCGTGGTGTTTTGAAAAATTATCCAACAAAAGTTTCGCCGAACAAGAAAAAAAAAAAAACACGTTGCGCTCAGGCCGGAAAACAGAGAACGGTTAACCGGTAACCAAGTTTTATAACTTCGGCAATCGGGGCCAATCAATGTGATTCTCATTTACAGTCAAATAATTTCATTTGGCTATAAAGGCAGGCCAGAAATCGTGCGCAAAATAAAGAATGAACGCGCAAAAGTTGAAGAGCGCAAATGAATCGTGGCGGAGGGAAAAATGGAGCGAAAAGGCGAAATGCTAAATTAGCAATCACCTTATCGCCTCTGCCTTATGAAGGTGCAGAATTTAACGGAGCTGCAGTCAAATAAAAGAATACGAAATAAGCGGGCGGGCTTTTTCCAGACTGAAGACTGAAGCAAGGAAAACCAAGGATAAAAAATAATGAACCAGGCTGAGAATAAATAAACGTGATGGAAAGTTCAAATTAATTTAGTTTATTAAAATTGCAGATCACATGCACTGCGCGCATTGTTAATAGCTAAAGTCCATCATATGCACTATTAAGTAATAGCATTTTGTAATTGCTTTAATTATGCTTTAAAGGACCAACCAACACAATGTTGAAAACACAAAATAAAAGCATTGTTAAATTTTATTTTCACATTTTAAGTTCACATTTTAAGCACAATCTGGACCACATAGGTTTATGACTAGAAATTGAAGAATAATAAACATAACTACATGCAACTGCATCTTTGACCATTTCCATGCTTACATCTTCTACGGTGTGTATTTTCTTTCAATTATTTGTCGTGCGCTTTTCAAAGCATTTGCAGTCGAGCTTGCTCTCCGCGCAAGGTTCTGCACCGGTTGTTAATCTCGCATGCATCATGGCAGGTGCTCGTTTACGAAATCGAGTCCTTCCTTTTGCCGCGGCTTGGGCTTGTCTCGGCTGCGGCGCGAGTGTTCCAGAGTTGGCTCGTGCATATAATCAGAACAGCCAGCCGCAGCCGCCGCAACATACTCCGCAATTTCTTCTAAGCAGAAACGGATGAAAACGTATATAAATATGCATACGAATTGAATAGATAATTCCGAAAACAAGCGCATCTTCCAGCTCCGGAGCACTTCCACACAAATAGCTATCTCGCGTAAGCGTAAGGCAAACAGAGCCGCCAGACAAAGCACATTTTGTTTGTAAGGTGTATCAGCTCGACGGCGAAGAAAAATTGAACTGAGCTGAACTGAAAATTTGATATCGACCCATCGCAAAACTATGTCGATCGCACATCTTGCTTCTGGATTAATCGATCAATCAATGTAACAATCTCCAGTTTAACCACGAGTTTAAAATAACAAATTTATTTTAATATTCGGCTAATTGCTGGGATTAGCAACTGTAACCGAGCGCATAAATCTCATTAATGTGCAATCGGCTGTCTTCGCGAGCAAGAAGTGCAGTTCGCCATGGCCGAGATGAGTGCGGCGAGATTCCTGCACGAGTTCGATCGAGTTCTTGCGCCGGCGAATAAATTGATGTTGTGAATAACCGTACTCGTACTGGGGATGCATTTTTACGTTTCGACATCCTGCGCCCGATGTTGGCGAAGCATAGATGCGAAATGTCGACTGGCTCGCCAACTAATAGACGTATTTACTCCCCAAGACTTCTTGCATACACCTGATAGCGGAGAATATTAAGCACGCACGAGCGAACTTATGGACGCGGCGCGTTTCCGCAAAATCGCAAAAGTTGGTTACTTGCGGAAAATAAATTCTGAACCAATATGACGACGGTTAATGGCTTCAGCATCGTGCGTGTCGTCGAGGAACTATGATTTTGCTTAATTTTCAATCTTGAACATGAAACGCAGGATGAATTTTCCAGATAGAAATAATAATTCTCTTGATTGGAGGGAAAACAAAACCAACAAGCCCTGAGTGGACGTTTAATGAACTCCTAAGATGCTCTGAGCGCAAGTAGAGTGTATTATAGAATTTTCACCCGCAAAAAAACTACTTCAGTGAAGTAGTCAAAGATAAACCTTAATTGTAACTTGAGACTCTTTAAGTACTTGGGTCTTGTGCGACGTTTAAGCCAACAAGAACTCTTCAGCTCGGACGAGAGCAGCGACGCTATATAATAATACTCCGTTTAGATTATTTCGGCAGATAGAATGGTGATACTGTTTAAAACACCTCCGACGTTGGAAGGCGCTTCCGAAAGTTACCAAAGCGTATGAATATAAAACGTTAATTAATGTGATAATTAGCAAATATTACGAAAATCGAGAGCCAGCTCGCCAGCGTTGGTCGGCCGATGCCTAGGTCCTAATCTCACTTTTTACGATGTCATTCCCCAGATAACGATATTTTTGAGCTTCCATGTTAATAGAGGTAAAGAGCACTAATGTACAAAGGTTGCTAAAGCTGTTCTAACGTACTGCTCCTTGTGTATCGCACTGAACCGACCCTACAGCTCGGGTAGATAGCAAATTTTCCCTTGGACTCGTTAACAAAAGGACGAGTATACAACGTTTACGAAAAATACCATGTAGCCCGAAAATGGATCCTGAAATAAATGCGCAAAACCGGGAACCGGAGCTTTAAACGTGAGTTAGAGTAATTAATTTCGTTGAAAAGTTGTGTAACATTTCGACCTTTACGTAAACATTGCTTGCTTTCTGACAGCATAGGAAACTGTGGACTTGATAAATTTTTCATCTGTTATTGCTTAGGGCGGAAAAAAATAGGGCACGCGAAACGAATAACCTGCTACCATGGCTCGGAGATAGTCATCAGAAATTGCATTCGAGGGCGCATGAGAGACGACGGATCCAACGATAAGAGTCGCTCGGCCAGAATAAACAACACATTTATCACCAGATTTGGCCGAGCTCGCGCACATCATGCGAGCCAAACTGATGGATGGATCCACCGGAACGCGAATTTTACGATTGGCAAACTGCAGCCGGTCGTTTCACCTTATGTTCCGGTGTCCGCTGTAAGCCGGTTACTATTTTACACTATAAAGAAGACGCAAACTTCCTGCACGCGCCGCCTAGTCCCGCAAGTGTCTGCAGCAAAAAATACGTAAATGCCAATGAAGCATTCCCGGTGGCACGAAATATTTCAATATCAATGACATGAAAATAAACCCACACGGAATGCACGCGGCTGTGACGGAAAAAAATGAATCAATTTCGTAGTGGAAGTTGAAATTCCGTCCACTCAAATTGTATTCCCGGCATTCCATCGACTGTTCGAATGTGCTGCGGCAAAGCGTTTTTGGTGGAAATCTAAACGACTCGCAATTGCAATGCGAAATTCGGTAATACACCCAAATGTGCCACATATTTTCTTTCATCGCTTTTTATTTTTCTGCATTTTTCTAGCGGATGCCTTTCTGAAGAATGCCAGCGCGAAATATTCACGAAAACGACGCCCTCATTACAGGAAATGTCTTTTTAGCGTTGTCAACGACGGTATGGACCCGCAAGTAGGAAAGAAGGACGAAAAAAACGAAATCAATATACATTTCAACGAGAGGCGTGCGATTTTTTCCGCCTCCGTGTGCTTATGCTTTTTCGGCGACGCTCGCGCAGTGTGTGAAAATACTGCAAATCCGGGCGTCGGGTTGAAAAGAAAACCGCCAAAGCGAAACCAATTCGATATCACAACCGGCGAGACGAAAACGCGCACAAGTACAAGTGGAGAAAAGCGCTCTTTTTACCACAAACATCAGTGATTATATGAGTGCAGCGGGCTTTCGTCGTTGCTCGTATGTATATCGAATCGCTTCCAAAGTAGTGTAAATGTGTTTCAGAACTCGCAAGAGGAATCCAAGAAGAATCTAACGATCCCCTGGCATCGACCAGCAAGTGTACCTGTTTTATTCAGCGCCTGCATCTATTCTCGAAAATGGAGCGGCACGACATAATTATTTCGATTCTTTGTATCTACCTGACGCTAGCGCTAACAACTAGAGACCGGCATTCCAACAATTGATGGTGTTGCCGGCGTTGAATCTGATTCGAAAAAAAGCTGACTGAATTAAGTCGAGCCACAAGCATACGAAGAAAAAGATGGTAGTTTAATTACACGACCAAAAACATTGTTGGTAAAACGCTTTCATGTATTTTTTACGACTTTGGTGCGTCATGGAATATGTCCATAATTAAAAAACAATTTCCCGGCTAGAATAAAGCAAGACCCAACCAGCATCCTCATTTTCAGATAAAGCCTGTGACATCATTATGGTCCAATTAAATTCATTTATTCAACCCCTTAGCATGGGTACAACATTACGCCCCAATATCAAATATCTGCTGCTCTTTTGTTGTCTAGACTCTTGCTCGTTAGGTCATCTTCATTTATTTTCTTCGCGCCGACACCCCAAACCCTTTTTCGCGCAGTAACCTATTAAATGTGCGTTCCTCTAACGCAAGTACCAACCAGGCGACGATTAATGCGTCTTAATACATAATATATAAGCAGTTTTATGCGAAAATGTCTGGCGACCCTGTCGATCTCCGCCGGAGAACGACCAATAGCGAGCGGCAAGTGCTGGGCGCACAAAAGGCGAAACTTCTAAAAAGACACTTTTACGGTCACGAAACAGCGACTGGCGTCTCGACGACGAAGACGATGCATTTTACGCCCCTCTGGCTGCCACGGCGTCTTTGTCGGCGGCGCGGCGCGCGACTTGCCTCCCTCTTTCATGGAACGATATTATTATTTGAAACGCGTATTATATATATTTTTATACACAGTTCGGCCTTTATTCTAAGCAAACGCAATAGAACGCAAGCGCGCCGGCCGACCGTAAACGTCATAATGTAAGGAGAGGCGCAATAAAAAGTCGCAACGTCGGTGTTTATACGTAATAATTCGTTATGTGTGTTTCTTAACGCCTCATTATCTTTACGACGTTATTAGCAGCACAATAGACGGCGCAGCCAGCAAATCGAGTTTATTATGTTCTACCAGGAAGATCTGGAGAATTGGAGGGTGGCGCTGCATGCAAACATCACAATTGAGGGGGGAGGGGGATTCCCCGACTTTCCAAGCAGCAAGCCGATCCTAAAATCTGGTTTAATTGCTTGGCAATGTTGTACTGTACCACTTTGACTTATTGTCCCCTGTGCACAAATAAATGCTTAGATTGGTCGTGTAATTGCAAACTACTGCAATTTGATTTAAAGTTCTCTTGCTACATACATACCCAGATGTGCGTTAATAAATATCCTTTAATGAGTCCACTTTACTGAGATTTCACAATGCGTTAGCAATAAACAATCACACCTTAGTGCCAGAGTCAGTTCTTGAAATGTAAATCCGTCTGCAAGCGTTCCAGAAAAACGACGCTATTGGTTCACAAACACCACGCACGACGCACACACAAAGCGAATCCGTTTTTGCGGAGGACGAACCTCCGCGCTGGATGAAATGCCCGTGGTCCGCGCGCGACCGCACTGTTTTGTAAACTGGAGCGCTGGATGCGCTTGGGTTGGGGACTTGCGGGTATTGTGTGTTCCTCTCCGGTTCGTCAAAGTTTGCCCTCCACCACGTGGGAGAGTTGAGCGCAGTTTAAATATAATACGTCTGCAAACACGGCACTCGAAAACGCACAAAAACGCCTCGTATAGCTGCTATTATGCGTGTGTTATGAAATGTTTACGATCATGCGCGACAGTACGACAAGAGAAAAGCTCGATGCAGGCTCTGGGCTGCGCGGACCATGTGTGATCCTATTATTTTTGGAGAGCGCCGAACGACGGAAAACAGCCCACATAAATAAATGCACTGATGGTCTCACGCGAATTTTTATTTCGGTATCACTAACGCGACGATGTTTTATTGCTAAACGGCGCGCGCAGGGCACATGTGCGGTGAGCGCGGTGAAGAGAAGGCGCGCGACGACGGCGTTGAGCGCAACTCGCGAGTTGGTTGCCGACTGACGCGGCGAGCGCATGTGAAGAATGACGAACCGACTTAAGACACAACTGGAGCCCCGGTCGCGCTCGAACTGATGGCAAAAAAGTCACACAGCGCTGGCCGGTCCCGCCAGGGCCGCCACTCCAATAAGAAACAACCGCAGACCAACACACGCAGCGAGCGACTCGTTCGCACGCCTTTGCTGCGCTGCTACACATTCGATGCGTATTATCCGAGTTGGAAGTTGTTCGCATGCGAGGAGAGATACAAGTTGGACGTTGGAAGTTGGAAGTTGGAAGAATACAGAATACAGGTTGGGTTGTTACGGCCAACTCGTTCGACGGCAGGTGCAACGCGCAGCCCGAGACCTTCGGACAGGCCTGGCGCTCAATGGCGCGAGCGGATGTAGCCACAGATTCGGGGACAGGTGGAAAGGGAATTATTCGAGCAATTATAAAAAATAGATGAGAGTGGCGCAGGCGAGTGCAAGAACACTGGCGGAGACGAGGACGCCGACACACCGCGCCGCGCGCTGCATATGCCTGGAAGCTGAGGGCCGAGAGACGCGATGGAACGGCCGGAAAAAGAAGCAACTAGACAACGCAAATAAGCAAAAGAAAAACCAGCCTTTCGCCTGGCTTCTTCCACGGGCTGGGTTCACAGGCGCGTACACCGGCGCTCGCGCGCACCGGCTTTGATTTCGGACCAGAAACGCGCAAGAAGCGCTCGAATCGATCTGATCTAGGCTGCGGAGCAGGTAGAAGAGGAAATAATTCTCCAGTTTAAATGATACAACACGGTAGAAGATTGCTCGCGGCGAGTTTTATTTCTCTCTTCTTATTTGCCATGCACTTCTTCTATACGCTCTACTCTTCAATTGGCCTAGCTGTTTGCGTCTACTTTTTTTTTGTGTGTGTTGTGTGTTGAACCAAGTCACGTTTTTGTTCCACATTATTGCATCTAGCAAATCATGAATGAATTCGCTAATTTCATTCATTCGCTAATTTCAGACAGTAATTCACTTGCACGCTATATTATCACGTTGTCAATATTTAAAGAAACAATTGAAGAAGCAATTTTCGATCCTTTCTGTTGAAAGTCTTGGCGTCTGGGGAGATGAAAACAAGCGGCACTCCGATAAATGAAATGAAACGAAATAGGAAATATTTTATGTGTCCGCCCGCTGGAAATTGACACGCCATACTCGTAAAATTATACCAGAAGCACCCCCCTCCCCCCGGTTTCGCGCCATTCGTTCTCCTTCCCTGGAATTGGAATTGCGGGCGTAGTCGCGTTTGCCAAAGGCAGCAACAGAAGCAGACGGGCCGAGTAAAATTGAGGAAAGGCGCTGCAAACCGACAATGTGGTGGCTGGATGGAGGTCGATTATGGCAGGCCAGACGCATATTCCGATCCACTTCGTCATAATAATGTATCAGCGCAGCCATCCATCGCCATTAAAAGTGCTGCTCGGCGAAACATTGATAATTCGATAAAAATCCCGACGAACGCGCAAAGACAACTGATGATATAAGCACGCGTTTAAGGAGATGAAAGAGATGTACACCAGTATAACAAAGCGTGATGGGCAATTATCAGATAGTAGGTAACTGGTATGAATATCGTAAAATCTACTCGAGATATATAAACAAGTTTTAAATTGGACTTATCAACAGCAATTCGACGTCAACGACTGACGATGGCATGTTCCAAGTGCGTGGCTTCTGCTTGACTATTTGACTTATAGCATGCGATCATCTAAATAAATGTTCATTTACATCTTTAATGTAATAAGTTCGGTGCCCCATTCCCAGAAACTTATAAACTTGAACTTAACGACGATGACTCTATTTAGTTGCGGCGCGGCGAGGGTTTCCAGCATCCGACCGCTGCCGACGAAAATGGCGGCCGCTGTGAGCAAGATTGAAAATGGTGGCCAAGAAACATGTAATATTAATGTATAATGTATAACATGGATCACATTATTTCTTTATGGCTTCCGTCGAGCTGCCCAAAGCGCGCTTAGCTGTCTTCACTCACTGAACTTCCTCTCGTCTGCATGTGCATCTATTTATAAACACATTGAATATCTAAATCTAAAAATATAGAATAATTTATGAATTTGTATTATTAATTTTCTCTGCATATCGAACGTCGATTATGGCGTTTCAAATAAAGAACGGTAATATCACTTTCTGCATGGTTTCTGACCACATTTGAGATGTTTGTCAACATATTAAAATCAACATTGAATGTGATTGGCATTAACTGCACATTCACACAGCCATCACAATATATAAGGATTAAACATGGTAATAGCATATTTAATTACGTAGGCTTGGATTGCTTGAAGTCGGAGGACATAATCAGCTTAGCCGTTACGAAATGTAGATTGGTAAATCGTCGACCGAAAGTTGTCCACGTCGCTTTGGAACAATAATTCCGCATCGAATGGCCGCGAAGGCCGCGACGGAGCTCTCGCGCGCGCCTAAACCCCGACGCCGCGACGCCTTACGGACGGCCTAAGCACTGGGAATAAGCAAGTCGCCGGGAAGTTTACAGCGAGGCGCGAGGCGGAATGAAAAAGCGCCGGCCGTCCTTCCCGGGGAGATTAAATCCCTTTTGCCATTTAAAATATAAGCAAAACCCGGGCGGTGCCTCTTCGTCAGAGGAAGACGTGGGGGGGTGTTTCCAGCGGGCGGGACAGGCGGGACTATTTGTCTGTTCGAGTCGGGTCGGCCCCGACGCGGCTTAAAACAAGTAAGCAAGCCGGCAAACCGGAAAAAATCTCATCCGACCAGACGACGGCGGGGGTGTTACGGGACTACAAAGGCCATGGCTCTGCTCCGGCGTTAAGAGGCAGGGTGATGTATTAAAAGGGTAATAAGTTAGCATTTTTAAAACGCGACTCCCGGCCCTCTTTGTTCCTTGCGCCGCGGTATCCTCACGGGATGAAATACACGCGAGATAATACCGGCAGTAGATGGCTGCAGCAACAAGGTAAAAATGTTATCTTGAAAAATTACACTCCCTATTTCTTCGTCTGCTTGGCGGCGCTGTCTTGAGTGGCGGAAGGTAACGAGGTGCCGCCTTCGATGATAGAGCCCTCGAACCCCCGGACGACTGGCTGCGGCGGCGGCGCCGTCGGTAATGGTTACGCGGAGAGTGGTGGGCAAATAACGACTTCGGTTTGATGCAGGATGCGAACGATCCAGCATCCATCTATTCGAGTACAAACCGCACTTTATAGTCATTGTTAGCTACAATCCCAGGAAAGCACCGTCGAGAGGATAAGCGCCGGGCCGCTGCATTCGCGCTGCGATCGCGAAAGTCAGCCCCTAAGCCATTGGCGCCTCGCGCGGGGTGTATAAGAATCCTCCGGGCTTGATGTGTGGTAACTGGCAACCCTTTCCTCGCTGCCCTCGCTGGTTTACATCAACCGCACGCCGGCGGGCCGAGCTGCGCGGGTTTCCGTGCGGCGGGGCGAGGCCAGCAACAACAGCAGACAATATCCGACACTATCAATTATCGTGATGTACGGGAATGCGTTAGCGCAGAGCGGTAATGAAATGTGCGCACGCCCCGAATAACAACACCATCAGAACGCAGCACGGGGCGAAAAGACGCGCGCGCTTGGAGTTGGAAAGTACACACAAGATGAAATAATTTGCGAGCGAGGGTGTCTGCGCTCGCAGAGGGTTAATATGATCTTAGGGCATATGCCACCGTAGGTGCATAAATATGCCGGCGCTGGCAGTTATCAACGTCACTAACGATTAGTGTGTTTTAAACCCTCGCTGGCTCCTGCTTGTATACTGGGATATCGATCAGGAAAAAACAGTAATCCCAACATCCCAAAGGAAGACACAAAAACCATGCGTATGATTTATGTGCCTGTCCACTCTCAGGATAATAATTAGTTCTGCTTCGATTTTAATGACTATGAAAGTTCCGTGTAATTGCAAACTCAACTGATCAGCATAACGCATAAAGCTAAGTGATGGCAAATAAGTGTCTTGTCCTGGCATGATCATGCGCTTTAGATCACTTTTCTTGTTTGCTGATTATATACAGAGCATGCTCCAAGCATTAATTAGCTTAGTTTAATAAATCGAATACTTAAATGAATGATAATCAAATTTGGTTACAACTTCCTGCAAATTCCAGTCGTGATGATTTAGAAAAGAAGCGAGGATGAATTAACTGGAACAAGGTTGGCGATAAATTCCTTCCTTAGGCCAGATGATAATCATGTGTTAATTAACTAAGTGGAAAACGTTAAATCCGTGATAGTGCAAGTGCAAAACGACAAATGCAAACGTTTACGACTTGAGCAATAAAGCAAATCAAGCCATGTTCGCAATCAACGCATAAACAAATAAGTATCTGCGCGAAATGTTAATGAAGAAAACCTCATGCCCACATCGTTTTGAAATTGTGATTCTTGGAAAGCCATCTTCGGTTGTGAAATTTATTACCTTTAATAAACGTTTAACTTTCATCATGTGGGATGCTGTGCAGTCTTTTAATAAAATATTATTAATCAGCCGCATCCCATTTTGCACTTTGCCATTTCGTTATGACTTTCAACTTGCTTTCAGTAAAATCACCGAATATTCGATAATATTCAGATGCTTAGAATATGAATTGAAATACATAACACCAAAACTGGGCTTTAGTTCCTGTCGTGCACATGCTGCGCGGTTTGAAAAAGGAAACTTGTCCGAGAAAAGAAAGCACCGCATCGACCTGCACAGCACAGGTATTGAGATACAGCGTGATTCGCGTAGGTTTTACGAGTATTGCATGTGAATGTGGTGTGTGTATTATAATGGGCCAATTCTAATAATGTTAATTTCGATCCTACGCCTTCGTCTATACAAGTTTCACTCTTTAGCCTTTACCATCTTGCGACGACGCGACGCATTGAACCATATGACTGAAAACTACAGGCGTATGAGGCGTATGAGGCGTAATAGAACATAGTAATTTGCGCGAGTCTAGAATGAATCAATGAGTGCACGCCAGGACAAGACACCAAAGCAATAAACGCTAATGACGTAAGTGTTTCCTGAAAGATAAAAATTGCGCACCACATTTACAATTAATTATACGCTAAAAGTAGGACGACAATGTGCAGGTATAAATTAAATTTAGCTTAGTGTGAACTAAGGAACTCAAGTGTACAATCAATATAACGGGTGTCAAAAGTAAAGGCACATTTTAAACTTTTAACCTAAGTGTATAATAAGTTGCCTAACATCTTCACATATTAAATTTAAAACAATCATGAACTTAAAAGCTTATCAGTGTTGAAATTATTTTTACAACTTTTTTCTGCGTATGGCCAAAATGTTTCTTGCATAGAACATGGAATGTACGCCCATGCAAAGTTTGCACTTATGAATTATCATGAATAAGTACGCAAAGAGCGCAGCGCTGCTCCTACGAGAAGATAATGTTAAAAGTAAAAGAGTAAACAAAGCGAGCGGTAACGCCAAGCCACGCCGCGCGACTTGAACAGCTGTACGGCGCGCGGCGGATCGCTTCGGAGGAAGGTTTCGTAATTAAACTAATAACAAAGTTATTATACGGATTTTGGCGTTCGGGAGTTTTCAGTTTTCTAGTTCGTTACGTGAATTGTCGTCGGTCGTCGTTAGTCGCGAGGCGGTCCCCAACTTCTTATTGCGTGTGAGACTTTGACGCTGCTTTGAAACTCTGATTCAATTCCTATCTTGTAAGTTAATCATTTTACGCGCCTTGTAGGCGAAATTATTATGTCTTTGTTTCACAATGGCTGCATTGTGTTGGTGTTCTACTCGAGATTGCGTGGATTCAATTGGAATTATCTGTTTGGCAGTTTCAGCTGTTTGTAACAAACAGCATCTAGCATTGGCAGCCAGTCGGCTTATTTATGTGATTTGTTTTCGTATTATATGTCATTAGTTGTCTTTCAATCGGAGCGCTGCGTTACGCTGTTGTACTGAGGTGTGTTTCTTTTGCAATATTGCTATTTGCTACTGAAAGAAATGAGGTGAGACTTGGGCTATTATGACGTATTGTAACAATTGGCCGGATGCAGTGTGTGTTTTTGATGTTTGTTAAATGCGGCTCGTCGGTGGCGGCGTTTGTTAACTTTGGCGACAGATAGCCAAAGCGTGCGCAGCCGTTTTTCGTGTGAAATGAAATAAAGGATAATTGACGCACAGCAAATTGTGTGCAACTCGAATGATGACTCTGAACAAGCCACAAAAATCGCTTTTTATTCTGGAGATTACAAAGCGTTGGATTGTCAAAAAATAATAACTACATTTGGAATCGATACACTGTAAAGGTGTTAATTTCATTTCAGTGTATCAAAGACGCCGGGTATAATAAAATACCGCCATTAATTTAATAAATTGATGGTTACACGGTTGCAGGCGACATTTTTCAGAGCTCTCGGAAAAGAGAATTAATTTAACGTAATGTAAAGTACACAATTACCCGATTACTCACGCTAATTGCATGTTTATTCTTCACTAAACAATGCGACCAGACTGTTTGCTTGTTCGGCTGTCGTGTGCGGAGCACCGCAGCGCGGAACCCTCCCCGATGGTAAGTGCCAGGCGAATGCCCGAAGCAATTCCACTACACACGCCAACTGTCCATGAATGGAACAGTTGCGCCGAACAGGTGCAAAAGTCAGCCAGGCACCTCGCTGGGTCTCGGCGTCCCAGTTTTACAGGTAGATTCCGTAGGGCTGGGCAGGTTTGGTAAGTTCCGCGTGTTATCATGAGACAAGATGCCTCGAGGGTGTTTCTCCGCCTGCCTTGTGCGCACTGGCAAGCCCGCAACCTTCCCTCCGCTTGTGCTCCGACATTGGATTAGTGATGTTAACCAGTCCGGAATTTTCTCACAAAAGCGTTTTCGGAGTGCGGAAGAAAAGGCAAAAAGCAAAGATAAATTATAAGAGCGCGGGCGCGTGGAGTGGAGCGAGAAAGAATGCAGAGCGAACGCAACGGCTGTGATATTATAAGTCGCATAATTAATGTATTAGGAGGCAAGAGGCGAATGGGGTCTAAAACTTCCCCTTCCGCGGCTCAAAAGTGAAGTGAAGATGTGTACTATATACACAGCGCGGCGCGACTTAACGGCTTGCCTTGCCATTATGGCATTTCATGGAGTGAACGTGAAAATTTATCGAGTAATTTCTCATTGCCAACCAAAAAGGCGCAAAAGCTCCTAACGAATATCGCAATGCACACGTGGTGAGCCCATGAAAGGGTTCACTTCGTACTGTATATCCGGATTGTGCATTATTCAAGGACGCACAGAAACATTCAATGCCTCCACCTAAGTACCAAGCTAAGTACTGTACACAAAAACTTAATAATAAACGTTGAAAACCTTCTCTAATTCCCGAGTGAGGTTATGTTGTTTTACCAATGGGGAATCAACAACTTCCAGTTGGATTGCGCAAAGTATGCGCAAACAAAGCGCATATTATTCCGTGCGGCCGGGCTACATATTTCGCGGCGCACGAATAAAACACAAACACACTTCAAACGTGGCCCAATCGGAGGGTGGCACTGGTGGCACGTCGAACGGGTAAATACCGAACAAAATGCAATAAATCAAGCACTCCAAATGCGAACGGGAATATATAATCGATTGATTTAATAAATCATCGACGTCCCCGCAAAGCGGGACGCACCCCTCTTGACCTCCCACTAATCCCCCGTCAGCTCAACCTGGACAATGCCACCTGTATTGTCCTGCAGTGCGCATTTTCAGAAAGGCTGTTATAAATGTCTTGTATTACTTTACTTATAATCTACATATATATCCTTTAGGTATCGGTTTAAATCAATTTAATTACTATTGCAATTCCGTGTTAAAGCACTTATAACTCATGAACCTCAAACAGAAGCTTTTAGATACGTAATGGAAACATGAATAATCCGATGATGAATACGATGAAATGTACGTAGGTGTTAATCGGATTTGATTGATTGTTTACGAAGAGAGGTGCCCGATTTCTTCTAATCGATACCAGTCAGATATATAGCGCCCATGTCTCCCATTTTACATGAATTATCATCGAGCAATGGTCATGCCTCATTCGGTAGTAGGGTTCTCACGTTCGGAGCGATGCGCGGGAGAAAATTGATATTTCTCACTCTCATCATATCTCATCAATTCAGTTTAAAGTTACGTCCGTTTTTTCTCCACTAACACTATAGATACTTCCACCTTCCACCTTCCACATTCCTTGAGAACGTCAGAAGCTAAGAGGGTACCAACAGCTTTTAGAACACGATTCTATTCTTACCTGCCTTGTTGCCTACAGGCTACAGGTAGCAAAATATATAAAAAATGTAACAAATACAAGGTGTCTCCTCATCACCTTAGAAATATGTAAAGCTATTAATTTCTGCATGAATTAAATGATGTACACATTTACATGGCATGATGCGATCAGCATGCGATGATTACTTGTGTTGCAATGTTTACTGTATGTATTTGTGGTATAAGTTTCCCGGGGTGT
>JAODGB020010557.1:0-10539 GCA_027574905.2 Earota dentata | reverse complement strand
TGTGTGTCTGCGCCGAGGGTTGTGTCTGGACGACCCTCCGCGTGCTCCGCGGTCCGGCGTGCTGTCGGTCGAGTTATTAAGTGCTCTTCCCTCGCTAAAGCGCGCACGAGGACAAATTACATTACTGACCTGTTCGCCCGCGCGCTTTCCCCCCTCGGTCCGCCGCCTCGCTGCCACTGCCGCCCCCCACGCCTCACACGCCGAGTTACCGTTAACGCTAAAACGCCCGTAATGCACTTGAGTGCAGCGCACAATGCTTTCTATTATTTTAAAATTTCATCATTAAAACCACCGAATCTCCCACAATCAGCAAAAACCAGCAAGCAACAGAAAACGCCACAAGTTTTCCGCCAGGAAAACAGGAAGGCATTTCAATTCTATTTTCGTTGCCATCTAATCTATTGCATTGCATCCTTGCATCCGTGCGCAAAGTTAAAGTTTAAGACTCCAGTTCAAGATGCGATTACCCCGGAAGTTTTGTAGACCAATTGGGTTGATTTAACTGTTTCCGCTAGCCTCTTTGCGGATGCTCTTCTTGTTGGTTGTGGCATGTATAGTATTTTCGATGCTAGTCTCTTTGCGCTTCTTTTTTAGTTTTCTTTCGTGCTTGATTCTGGAGTGCAACATCTCGGTTATGACCTCGCGCACCCTCATTTTGAGTTTATTGTGTCTTGTGTCTCGCACCCTTCAGAGTTACAACCTTCTCCCTCATTTATACATCTATCTGCGTTTCTATTTCGCTATTTCTTTATATGGATGGTGGGCATTCGGGTTTCTCACTTTGCGCCACACCGTTCATACTATTTATGCTATGAGCACTCAATTTTTAGCTAACAGTGAGAGGGTGAGACATTGAGCACATAGAAGGTATTTCCACGGTCGTTGACCTCCGTGCACCAATTCATGATGTATTCGTTGATATCATAAGGCGATGTCATATTTATTACGTATTTATGCTATGTTTTCAACAATGTTAGTGTGCATGTATTGTATTTGAAGTTTTCGTGAATTTAATATCAATTTTCTGTCGAAAATAGCGGTTAATTTAGTGAATTTTGCCCATTTCCAAGAGATTGCAATGAGCGATGAGCACGGCAACCGTAAACACTTCACTTGCGGTCGGGAACGCGGTTGAGTAAGCGACGCCAGCCGAAGGGTTCGCACAAACATTGATAAATGCTGCGCGACGATAATTAATGTTGTAATTTGTTAAACAGCACCGCTGAGAAGCGTCATCATGAGCATGGCGACGGTAAGTGTAAGCATAAACGCGAAGTGGATCAACAGAAATGTGCCAGGAGGATGCAACCAAAATTAGGCACACGAAGTTGATGAAGAACTTGGAATGAGCAGCTTTTCTATTAATCACAGTAAGTAAATTTTGAAATATTTATGTTTATGAATATTGCAAATATATCAAACATTGTGAAATGAATGTTGCTTTACGTATTGTTTCCATTGCGCTTGTGCATTTAAACGCAATAATATGAATAATAACATTAGTTATACTGCTGTTTTTTTTGGGGGATGTAGCGCGGTAGCGCAGAGGACGCGCGCGTTACTGCCATCGTTTTCGGGCGGCGCGCGCCTCGAGCATTTGCTCGTAATTGGTTTAATTTCGGATTGAACAGGTTTGCACTCTGGCGCGCGCGCCCTGCCGGCGATAAAAACGCAAAAGTGCAATTTGAAATACGGGAAAAAATATTGTAACGCAATACACATCATATTCGATTGAATATAAACAGGACTTGATTTTAAATATGTAGGAAAAATAACGATGTTATTACTGCCGGCGAAAACATGTGTATGTTGAATGGTCGCGTAAAGGGACTTTTTAAATGCTTGATTGTTTAAATAAAAGTTTACGGCTTGATTGCATAAAGTGGTATAAGTGAGATAAATAGAGGCGGGTGGTCCAAGGGTGGAATTAAAGTGGAACGTGCCCCCTGACCGCATCACGGGCTTCGCGACCGACACGTCCCACGGCGATCGCGCCAAACGTGATGTCATCCGCCGAGGGGTCTTAGCGCGCCCCGAATTTAAGCCTCCGCGCTCGGTGCGCCCGCCGCCCGCCGAGCATGCCAACACTGGCATCTCCCAGGCCGCCACTCCTCGGCAAGGCTCGCTATACGGCGCATCCGCAAACCGCCAAATTCGTTCACGGGAATAATTAAAATCAATTAAGCGCATTCCTAAATTGAATATTGAAGTTGTTGCCAAACACCGTTAAGACGATCGAAGATCGCTGCAGCTTAGGATCGCGCAGGATAGGCGTTACTTATTTATACGCTTCTTCCTAGAAGCGAGCGCCTCGCACTTTGGCGGCTCCGAAAAACACACATCGTGCGGGAAAGTTTTCAGATGCGAAAGTTCATAGGGCGACCGGCTCTATACGTGACCGATCTGGCGTCTCGCGGGAAGCGCGCGCCTGAGATTTCCCCCGATGAAACTATTTTTCGCGCGTCGCGGCGGTGGCGGCGGCGGCAGGCGTTTGCCGCGATCTAGTGGTGCGCTGTAAACTTTAGTAATTCTTCGGTGCAAATCATCCATCATAAGATCGGCACAACACGTTTGCAATTTCGAGGTTTGTAGATTTCCAACGGAGAGAGGGGTGAAAGTTACTTTCTATATACTCTAGTTTTTTTTTTTCGCAAAGGCAATATACTTCGGAAGGATACGTGTGGGCAAATATATACACTAAACATTTATTTGGCATTAGAACAACATGATATCCAACGAAAAACAGTGAAGTACAAAAAAATTAACAAAGTTTTTGCTAATCAGTTTTCTTCTTCTTCTTGTTCTTTATGTTTTCATTCTTCGTGGTTTACTTTTGTGTTTTCACGTTTTCACAACCAAGGTGTCGTTTGTAATTAAAGCGCGCCTCACGTAGAAAATCAAAAAAAAATAAGAAACCCACCCCACCCACACCAAACAGGACTCGGAGCTCAGGACCTCACAATTCTGAATTCCACACGCAGGGCGCGGGACTTTCGGCGAGCAACTAGCCATGGACATTATTGAAGTTTTCTTTACTTCGTTCATTTCTCGGCCGGGCCTTGCGGTATGCGATTGCAGGCCGCATCGCCGCCGCCGCCGCCGCACACCGACATGGAGTCATCTCATGAATTCGTTCTGATGTAACCCACACAGCGGCGCAAGTAATATAACGAGAAACGTGCCCGCGTCGGCGTCGAGGGAATTCGAACGCGCATCTTCGACTCAAATAACAAACATTGTGCCAGCCTGCGAGCAGCGGCGGGCATCGACGGCGGCGGCGGCGGCGGCGGCGGCGGTGGCTGCCGTGCCCGAATATAGATTCCCCGCTTTTCTACATCTTTCTCCGGAGGGCGCGCGCGCGCACCGGCTGCGAACTTATTCGACGAGCTGAGTAAACATGTGTTTGTTTGCATAACGAAAATCGAAGCGAGAGATTCCTTCCATCTGCGCACCGCGACCCAGAAGCCCAGCCAGCATCTAAAATTTGTAAGAAATTGAATAAATTCTTATCGCCGACCTGGGAGCGCACACGAGAAAATATGCCTATATACAACTAAGATCTGGTCTCAAAGTTAATCAGACATTTATGACAATTGACAAACATTCTTATTGCGTGAACAAGGCGAATTTTTGATGGCAGTGCACTTAGCGCTCCAACCCCTTGAATTATTGTCAGGTGAATCCTCCCCTCTTTCTACCCCTCCTCCGCTTTCTACCCTTCTTTAAGTACCGCGTTCCGCATGAATAGAATACTCCCTGCGTTCGCACGGTTGCGTACCGTGTCCCACCTATAATTTGGTTGATGTATTGCTGGGCATTAAGTTAAGTACGCACGTTTTATAGTTATTAAAAGCTGAGCGCCACGCGTCAACCCTCGGAACCTAATTTCTAATTTTTGTACGCACCGACGAGCTGAAATTAAGGAATCGATGTGGCGCGTCTCGCAAACATTCCCCTCCCGCTGTAATTAGCACTTCTTTCGGTGACCGATTTTCAACTTGACGTGGAGCTTAATCAAAGGCGTTTGAATGCTGCGAACATTTGGAACTTGCGATTAGTGATACCGGCAGCTCTAGATTAAAATCGCTTTAAAGCGATTTCTTTTCTCGCCCGCATTCGATCATCAGATTGGCAAACATTCGAATTTCCAGTTCATTGCGCAATTCGCGATTATCTCTCAGACAGGTTATTTTCTCCTCGCATATTTCGACGCGCCTAGATTGCGCACTAGTGGTGCGTGCAGCTAGTTTCTTCGATTCTTTTAAAAGTCAACCTTCAAAATTTCGACGCCACTGAATTTGCGGCAAATATGCTATTTATATTCCATCTCGTGAAATGTCCGCGGTTGTGAACTTGTCGAGGCCATGCGTGTCGCTGGCAAGTTTCGAATATTTGGAGCGCGTGCACACAACGCCCCGGTTCGTTTTAGATATCGATCAAGTTTTTCGCCGGCGCGGGCGGTGCGCTCGTGAGATTAGATTCGAGCGCCCTCGCTTTGATCACCCACCCACCGGCGGATGGATACCACGATGGATGGATAATTTCCATCCTGATTTTCATGCCCCGAACTTCATCCGAGCGCATAACTCAAACTGCGTTTGAATGTTTACACTCTTCGAGATCACTGAGTCGCAGTGGAAACTTCAACGAAATTTTGAGCCAATTTCCCATGTTCGTAGGCAAATTAGTCTTCTAGAGAATCGAGACATTGAGAAAAACCTATTCCCTGGATTGTATTCTCGAGACAAGAAAAAAAAACCTCCCAAGTCTAAACGAGAACGAGCGAACAAAGAATTTAATTGGATACGCGAGCTCCACTTTAATTACAAGCTGCCTCACTGCGGGAGGACTGTTGGTTGGGGCGGGTCTCATCCCGGGTCGCGTGCGCCCGCCCGCCCCACAGCGCCATCATCATCATCCTTTTCGCTTTCGCCGCGATAACAAACAATTTGATCTTTTTCTAAAGCTAACAAGATGTGCGCGCTCCTTATATGAGCCGCCTGCCACGTCGAGCCGTCGGCAGTCGTCCCGACTCCGAGATGATGCGACGACCCTTTATAATAAAGCGCTCTTCAAATATTTGTAGCGGATTTAATTCGGGGGAGGAAGGCGCACTTTTTGTGTTCAGGGAACTTCCAAACGAGCATGGAGGAACCGAGCAACCCAGGAACCAAGGAACAAACTTCCCAAAGAGAGCATCCGTATCGAAACTTAGCTTTTAATATTTTTTTCTTCGTCAACAAAAAAAAAGTACATTCAACATTATTAAATGTATGATATTTTCGAATCGTTGCACAATTATTGATTTGGATTTATATTCGTTTCCTCTGAGATTGGCGTTTTTCTCAGCTGTTTTGAAGTGGTTGTGAATGTCATTTAAAACTGCTTTTATTGCAGCAGCTGAAGTTCTTCTTTTATTGGCGTCGATTTGCGATATGAATTTGAATCCCGGTGCTTGCGGTGCGAGTCGGTCGCGTTCTATGAAGCATAAAACATTTTTTCCCTCTCAAAGCCGGGAAGCCCGCTCGCGCATAATTTCGGCTTTTACATGGTTTCTTTTCATCATTGACTTTTTCGCCTCGCCGCGCGCTCCCCACACCGCCATCGCAGGTAGGTAGTGAAGAAGCCAACTCTGCCAGGAGGAGCGTAACTGCGATGGAGGCAAGCATCCCCTAAACATCGCGAGGCCGGACTCATTAAGTGGTTTCCCCGGGTAACGGTTGTCAGGAGTAGCATTCATCGCATTCAGCCTATGTTCGCCGCCCGCGGGCAGCCAGGAGAGGCAGGAAAAGAAAAATAAGCTCCGGAATACACACAATACACCTACCGACATTTTACGCTTGTGTTGGGCGGAGATTTAACTTTCAATACCTTGCAATTTTCAGCGCATTGCATATAGTTCCCTGTTCCGAGTCCCAGGCAAGAGGCTTGAAGAATATTGCTGGAAGCGAAGATGATTAATTACTTCCCGCTGGTGCAGGAAAGTAGGTAATTTTCTATTGGCGTGTATCGAACGCTGGTTTGGAGTGAAATTATTCACACTGAATTGTGGTCATTCAAACGACGTCGCGCCAAGACGCCGTCAGCGGCACTCCCGGTTCTATTGATCCCTTCTCTCCGCTAGCTCGCAATCGCCATCGCCATCAGCATCACGCTTCCTCACACCCCCCAATCTCGCACACGCCGAATTCGGAGGCGCCGCCGCCGCCGCCGACCAGAATGCGGTGCGCTGCGTTTTCACCGCGCTCGTTGTCGTTGATACGACAGCTGTCAGTTGCATGCTCGGGCGAGCTGCGAATAATGGCGACACATGTAGCCTCCAACCACCTTGGCACTGCGCCGCCACACACATCCCAACAGCCCCGCACAACCGCCGAGCAAACCACCCCATTCCATCGCTCCATCTCGCACCTCGTGTGTGTCGCAAAGCAGGTTTTACCCCGCAGTCGCGTGTGTGCACACACGTTCGACTTCCACAGTGATACGCGCTGCGACCAGCGAGAGAGCGAGCTAGTAGAGAAAATATGTATGGTGCGGATGCCGGCACGAATAATGTTGGATGTCACCTGACAGGAAAATAATGCCGCACGACTGTGTGAAAGTTTTATGAGGTGAATATACGCGCCGCGCCGGGCTAGCAAGGTAGCTGTGGTATGCGGTATCTCATCCAGGAAATGTGCTTGCTCAGGTTTCAGATCAAATTTGGCAAGGGAGAATTTGGTTAAAATGTAGAAGAACGTGATATAGACAAACACGTGCGGTCACATTTGTCACGCATCGTTTCTCTCTCAAAAAAGCATATTTTTACGTCATTCCCACACACCGCAACTTTGTCTACTCGACATTTTAAAAGATACCTACAATGCGTAAGTGCCTTTAAACTGGAGCTTTTATCAAGTTGTAGTAATTGTTGCTTTGTTGATGTTTCCAACCCTGGTGTTCCCGGCCATAATGTGTTTGTCCATCCTGTTTAGTTAATTTGCCTCGTTTGGTATTCTAACCATGCGGTCGTTTAATTCGACCAAAGTGCGTTGTTAAATACACCCCCAGCACGCACGTATGACCCATGTTCGGACGTCCACTATCCTGCGCTCGTAGACGGGTATAGTACGCAGTATTTCCCGCCTGGATACCTGCCAATTATGGCGTGCTGCATGTGTGATACTTTCGCCCTGCCAGCCCACCAGCGACAAGAGCGCGTGCACACGAGCGCAGGAATCAACGGAACGACCACCAGTTGCTACTTAACCGCGATATTTCCTGTTGCTTTGCCGGGGTGGCAGGCCTGGCAAGAAAACACTGCCGGCCTGTTGCATTCCAAAACTATTTCTCGGTTTTCTCGGCCCTGTTTGAACGCGAGCCAACAAAACCGACGTCCTGCGACGCTGACAAAACATCCGCAATGCCGCAATGAAACAACAACACGAACGCCCATCGCAGCTTAACATTTCAAAAGAGTTAATCGGATCCTAACATAACCACTTCACTTGTGACTTTCTATTGGTGCTGTTTTAATCTGTTTTGTATTCTTAGGCATAAATCAAATTCGGGCTCAATTTCAATTTCGTCTCTCTTTGTTGGTGGTTTTTTTAAAAATATCTTCGGCGAGTGTTAGCTCTCTTAATGATTAATAGCATCCTGATTGTTTTTTAATGTTAAAAAAAGGCGAATTGCCCGCTTAGGCGTGCGCGGGCGCGCGCCGGAATGATTTATTATTGCCGTCCAAATTGAGTGCGCGCCCTGCCGCCTCCGTCATTCTGTGCACCCTCCGGCTCGCAGTATGCACGTCGTGCGAGGCGGTACGTCGAAATCGATTAGTCGAAATAATTCGACAATTAATTTGTCCTCTAAAACGAGCGATCGCGCACAAAACGTACAAAACGACGCGATGTCAAGGCAATAAATAGCTTCGACCACTTGTTAGCTTTCTGCCGAACCAATAACTTACAAATTCAATATTCCATTGCAATAGATGGCATGTAAAAGCTCTCACCATGATATGCTTGGAATGGCATATGGCTTGGTTAATTCTTAATTGCTTTCGGTATACTCTAGAACTGTTTGTGGTAGAAAAGTGAGATTAAGCATACATTCGCGTGTTATTGTGCCATCGCGTTGTCGAATGGGAATAAAACTCCTTGAAATAGTACAAAATGAACTTCGCACGACACGCGAGAGGAAAATACACAGCGCGAGCGCACGTTAATCTATACTTATACGAAGGAGACTTATCTTTAATTCAGTCTGGCGTTATTACGCGCATAAGCTCGCCTCCAAGTAGAACGCAAGCGCGAATCCCTTGATAGCAGCGTAGCGCACGTTGCCATCAAACCATTTTGTAAATTTAATCGTCTAAACTAAACTCTGAAGCAACAACTACAAAAACGTAAAAAACTGTTGTACTTTTGATCACAATAGCACTATAACCTTAAATAATTAAACACCTAATACCTTTCAAGTGAAGACTAAATATTATGCAGTTGTGCTTTCCCAGGACATATTGTATGTGGACATTTCATGTAACAAGTTGCAGTTGTTTTGCGAGTGTTGTTTTTGTAAGCAGTGGCTTTTCCTGGTCGGTATTTTCTTTGCACTCCATTTATCTTGTCCCTTGCCGCGTGTAGCCACCCCCCATGGTAAGCCAAGATGAGCGGCTAGGGGCTACCGAGGGTGCAACGGAGGAGGGCGAAAGACTGACCTATTTTGCCGCCGCCGCGCTGTGGACAAGCACACGAACGAAAGGCCAGCGAGAGGTCGAAACCATCTCAGTATTACAATTCCACCATTCACCATTCCGAATCCGACAATCTAACAATTTCTACTTTCTACTTTCTTTCTATCCGAACAATCCAACGCGATCTACACTTTATTCCCCGTGAGCGCAGCGCGCATTAAGAAAGTACTTATTTTGATGGACAATCGAAAGCAACACGAAATTAATAATTCAGTGCCATTACGCTTTGCTGGGTATTTGTTGGGTTTTGTAAGCGTTGGTGGCATCGTGGCAGGTCCTTCAATGATCGTAAAAGATTCATAATCGCATCGTAACCTCTCGCACAGCTGAAGCAGTGGCAGCCTATAGGTGATATTTTTATATTTTGCGTTATCGATTCGGGGGCAGCATTTTATGACGAACGTGAGTTCAAGCTAACGCGCCCTCAAAGCTGCACTCCGGTATAATGCGCGCATTGAATTTATTGCCCACGTTTCTCGCACTATCCATCCTTCTTTGCGGCGTTTTGCGCGCGAGAAAGAAAAAAAGGACGACAGTGTTGCTGCTGAAATAACTTTGCCCCAAGTGGAATGTGCAGCACGTAGTCGGTTGTGTGTCCTCGAGGTCTCCAGTTTCGCGTGTGCATTCGCGATCGCGGGGCCCCGGCACGTGTGTCGACGTCGGCGGCTGCTGCTTTTGTTCGGGGTTGCTCAACAGGTGAAGCGCGCCCGCCACCACAGCCGCCGCGCGGCCCGAGGGAACGCTTTACAGACGAGCGACGGTAATGCATAAGTGATGACACTCGGTGAGTTTCCACCGTTCAAAGTGCGCGCACCTCGGTTGCAGCGCTTTCGGGACGCTTTTTGGAAACGATGGTCATTTTGATGGGCTACTACTAGGAGGGCCTGATGCCAGGACGCGGAATAAGTTGGGACATTAGGTTTTCAAGACGGTCCAGGACCGGCACTCGTACGGTGAATACAAATGACTCAGGGTGGATGCGAGTGGATGCGAACGGATTTATGGTGCAACGTGCTCGGTATGACCAAGGACTCGCAAAGCAGATTCCAACATCGACAGCGCATTCGGGGTATTGTGGTGATGTGATAATCATCTTAAAGTTTTATTACTCCAGCCCACCAACATATACAATATATATCCAGGGCCACTCTTGGTTCTAAATCAATTTGAAGGCTTTTAGCACAGTTTGGTCATTTCATGCCTAAAGTTATATATGGTATCAGCTTTCCCAACTTGCTTCAAACCAACTTCAAACTGCCGCTGTTTGCTTAAAACCTCGAAATATATTAGAGTGGGTGGGATGATGGTACACACCGGTGTCGCCATTACTGCGGTGACTAACCTTTTACCAGATTTTAACGTCTCATTCCCGAGCGTAAACAATTTCGTTAATTAAATCGGCGAGTGCTTTCCGGCTCCCAGCTTTTGGCCTCCCCCTTCCTCGGCCAGTGCATTAAAGTGTCTCCGCACACCAAAAAATTGCGATATTGAGATGCTCCCTGGGAAGGTGGAAAAATGACATTGCTGCTTTTAATATCTAACTATAAAAAACCTCGCACGCAAGAGTCCGTCGTTCGTCGCCCAACGATGTTAATTAAATGAAACGATACTATAAGTCTTTCGCCGAACGCCCTCCTCCGCAACGAGATAATGCAAGTGGAAATAAAGCCACACGGCGTGTTCGGGAACTTTCAAAAAATTATGTGAACTGAATTTTTCGTCGCTTCGTATAAAGTTGTGTCGCGCCCGGCTGCAGCAGCGTAACTGCATTAAGGGCAGCGCACTTTCAGTTAATAGGCTGCTTT
>JAODGB020010471.1:0-10629 GCA_027574905.2 Earota dentata | reverse complement strand
GAATGCTTCAAGGAGAATCACCTCACACAACTCTTCATTAATTGCCTCAACGAACAGCTGCACTATCACTTTGTGCAGAGGGTGTTTGCTTGGGAGTGTTTGGAGATGACCGAGGAAGATGTCCCTTATACGCCGTTGCATTACTATGATAACAAGTCAACTTTGGATGAGATTTTGGGCAAACCTGAAGGGTTGTTGATGCTTATTGATGACGCTTCCAAGATGGCCAACACTGGCGAATATATTGTTGGTAAGTACTAATATTAATCAAGCAGCAGCTCAAAGTTAGTTTACATTTTTGTGTCTACAGATTATTTGAAGCAACCCCAAAGAAATCACATCAGTGTCTTGGGTCCTATGGAGTTCTCAGTAGCGCACTACACGGGTAAAGTCACTTATAATGCGAGGGAAATGCCGGATAGAAACAGGGACTTCCTTCCGCCCGAAGTGATTGAGACTCTGAGACTCTCCAAGAATAAACATGTCAAGGCTCTGTTCACTGGGAAACTTACTCGGACTGGGAATCTCACGACTTCTTTCGAGGGTTCTCTCCCAAAGAGTAAGAGCAGGTTGAAGTTTTCCTCGTCGTCTGATGAAGACAACTTGAAGGTATTAAGATGTTTGATGCTTGGATCTTCCGCTTAATCAGTGTTGTTGTCTTTAGGGTAATACCGAACCGCAATTCTCGCAAATCACAAAAATGCGTACCACCGTTGCAACCTTCCGTTCTTTGTGCCTGAATCTGCTAAAAGAACTCTCCGTTGGTGGTTCCGCCGGTGGTACACACTTCGTACGATGTCTTCGCTCCGACTTGGATGGCCAGCCACGTGGCTTCCACACGGAAATCGTTAAACAACAGCTCCGAGCAATGGCGGTCGTCGACACGGTAAAAGCCCGCCAAAAAGGCTATCCACATCGCATCCCATTTTCAGAGTTTCTCCGTCGTTACAAGTTTCTCGCCTTTGATTTCGACGAAAACGTCGAAGTATCCAAGGATAACTGTCGACTGCTTCTCATTCGCCTCAAGATGGAAGGATGGATGATCGGCAAGTCCAAAGTATTCCTCAAATACTACAACGAGGAGTACCTGGCGCGACTCTATGAGAATCAAGTCAAGAAAATCATCAAGATTCAGTCGATGATGCGTGGTTTCCTTGCTAAGGTGAACCTCAAGAAGAAACTCCATGGAAATGCAAGTAGCAGTTATCCAATGACTGCTGATGAACAAGAGGAGGACAAAGCGGCGCGAGTCCTGCAAAAAGGTACACATGGGACATTTTTGGACATTTTTGCAACTATAACTATAACTACGAAATTGTTTTAGTTGTCGACGAGGATCTCGATAACGATTGCGTCGATAACGAACAAGACGATTCCGAAGTTAACTCGCAATCAGACTAAAACTGACATGACGTACATTTCACTCGAACAAACAATGCAAATATAGCGATAGTGTAATTTGTAACTTCAATAGTTGTCTAAATTTGTAGCGTATCGAGGGGTAGCTGGCCGGAAAGCCTACGGTCCTGTAGTGTCCAGTCCAGCCGAGAAGTTGGACGCGTCCACGTGCAGATTCATAAGGATCTACGCCTCCAAATGGAAGGCAAAGTCAATGTTTCAAGTGTTATTGCAATACAGAGCAGCGCGATATCAAGATCTGTTTAACTTTTCACAACAGGTAACCTCAAATTTGATCATGTAACTAAAGAAATTCTACAACCTTCAGTAATATTTATATTTGCAGATTCATTTGTTCAATCAACAAGCAGTCTGTGCTCTTCAAAGATTCAACAATAATATTGGGCTAGATTTAGTGGACCGCCATGCGAAGCCACAAGGATGGCTGGGCGACATCAAACCATCCGTCTTGAAGCTACCTTTTAGGTTAATCGACATTCCATTTTATGACACGTCGTACATGTGTGATCCCTTATCGAATCCTGGGTAAGGAAACAACTTGGATGGTTTGTGCTGTTGATGAACCGATTAAATTTTAGTGTCGCACTAGATAAAGACGAAGATTGGGACGCGCCGTTTCAATGGCGGGACAACGTCTCCGCCAAGATCACCAACTCGCTGCAAGAGACCAAGAGAGCCATATCCAACCCATACTCCGCCAACATCAAAGCTCACCCCAAGCTGCACAGGCCCACGGAGACTCTGACCAACCTGCCGTATTCCCGCGATCCCGACGAACCAGTGCGCAGGCTCTCGACCATGGAACCACCTGAACAGGACCACGGTCAAGGGCGTAATCTCTTCCGCAATGAACGCAATGCCAATTCAAATTATCCACCACCACCAACAATGTCGAACTATTCAAATTCCTACGCACCTCATCAGCAGCAGAAGCCTATGGGATATTCCTACAACCCCATAAATTCATACTCCAGCTCCAGTAACAGCTACAACAATCAAAAGAACCAACACAAGTCGTCACCGTACTCTTCCAAGGAGCAGGAGTTCAACGGATCTGGGAATCGTGTGAATCCCATCGCAGAGCTGCGTTCACTCGGACGCAAGAACGCGCCGGATACTGGTGATGAAGACGAGCCACCCTTCAATTTCCAAGCGATGCTCAGAAAGACCAACGTCAATCGCGATTCGATGAAGCGAGGTGTCGAGACATTAAGAAATCTCTCTTTCAAAAACCGCAAGGGTTTCAGCCAGGAAAATCTGGTCTATGATAGTAGGCAGAACAGTTTCAGGAAGAACAGGAGCGTCGATAGTTTGGATCAGCGGCAAAAGTTGGAACTAGCGCCGGGGATTTACATGGAAGGCATCGTTGCCGACCTATAGACCCAGACGATACAGACATAATAACATAACCTAAACTTAAGTCCACTTAACACTTAACTTCTTACACTTCTTACTTGTTACATTACGTAGTTATAAATGATAAATGGTAAACAAACATATTGTTATGATGTAGTTTAGGACAATTGAGGCAATGTAATCATACAATAGCAGGTTAAATTAAACGAGTAACTTATATTTATTACGCAGTAATAAAATTCATTCTATACGTCTTCAAAAGTTCTCAATCAGCGACATCAATGCGAACGCAGGTTCCAAATAAAATTTTTCACAAAAAAAATAATACAAATATAATAACTCTGTCCGCGGCTGACGTCAATGGCCAGTATATGGATTGTATACCTATCAATTGTGTGGCGTTATATTCAGTAGTAAACAGGATAATAATACATTTATACAAACACTTAATACCTACATAGAATAGTCTCTGTGTCTGTGTCCGTCCCGCACACAGTGCATCTTTGTATGCCAATCAGAAGTTTACGTCAAAAACGTACGCAAAGTTCTCAGTACTTGGGTAATACATGATTATAGCGGAAATACAATAAATATAAGTTATTGTAACATTTGTAACAATGTATCCCACATCACATCACAGCACAGCATATGACATCGTAGGTAAGATAGATATTTGATCATAAATAGTGGTCGTGGTCGATTTATCTCTTCTCTGCTCTTCGATTTCCACCGTTTTTGCTTTGAGACACTTCTCTACATCATTATCCGACACAGTTCGCAATGACTTAGTATGGATGCACATTGATGGGGGGATGATGATCAAAAGAAAGAGATGAATGAATTGATGCGTGTGACCTCCACCATAACATGAAATTATTTTGCGCATTGCGTGCCTGTTTGCTTAAACTGAAAACAACAAATGCACATTATTAACATTCTTTAAAGTTTACATAATGCATTTATACAAGACAACAATTACAACTATGCACGAGTGTGAGAAGAGGTGGTGGTTAGTTACTACTTAAGAGTGTAACGAAAATAAAGCGGTATCGATTAGTAATGAATAATTGAGACAATCGCTATGAAACTAAACGACAAACTAGGCTCTACTAGGAATACAATACACTTAATACGAAACGATCACTATCACTAAGTTGCTAATCTAGAAGTGGTTAAATATTCGCTTCAATGACCAAACGGTTTCTCTTCTAACGAGGAGTAGACGACAAATTAATTAAAAAGCTTCTTTTTACATATGCGGGGCAGTGAAATATGCCGTTCTCTCATCTTGTTAGTAAGACAAAGGGAAACACATCCAAAGAATATAGGAATCTACTTCAATTTCTAGTAATCTGCGACCTCTATTGGATCTTTGTTTCTATTGGATTAGTTGCCTGATGAAATAAATCGATTTGCGTGTGTTTCCTTCATTGATTCATGCTTAATTCGCGATAAGAAATTAGAATGCCTGTTTAGTGCATGGCGTTGTTACCTTGATCGAAACAACTCGGATTAATGATGTTGATCAGATCGTTCTCGGACATCGTGGCGAGAGAAGGCGGCACCATCCGCAGCTCATCGTCGCGCTTCTTCTCGTTCTGCTGCATCTCCTTCAGCGTGCTGGCCACCGGCACGGTGATCGCCGCCTGCATCGGAATGGAGACCGTCACCGGCATCATAAAGTCCTTGTTCGGCGCCATCGAATTCGTGATGGTGTCCACGAGCGTGGCGTTATCAGCGGTTGTGTAGAAATTGTTCCCGCCGGTGGTTTGCATCTGTCTCATAGGGATAGGGATGGGGATAACGTTATCAACGCCGTTGGTAGTGGTGAGCATGTCGTTGATGTTCTTCTGCGTTGCGAGCAGATCCGCGGCGGCACTGAGGATTATGGCATTCTCGGGCGCGTTCACCACGAGGAGGTTTGTATTCCCCTGGCTCAAGATGGGATTGGTCAAACCTGTATCCACATTGACGTTGAGCGGCGCTTGGGATTGACAGATAGGTTGTAGGTTAGTCGAAGGCAACAGGGCTTCCTGAGTCGTGTTGCGGCACATCAAGCTCGGCGATATCTGCGAGTTGAGGATCTCCTCCGGCGAGATATTCGAATTGGGTGTGTTTAATGTAGGCGCGGACAAGGGCGGTGTTAGATTCGCGCTGAGCATCGATGGCATCAACACGTCGCGACTTTCAACCGCACAGTTGACGAGGACGTTCAACCCATTCTCGATGTGTTGCTGCTGAACAGACGCCAGTGGACTCGTGCTACTATCATTCTTCACATCGACCGAAACCGAAGGCATTATGAAGGTGCTGGTCGTCAGCACCGTGTTGGATGGCTGCATAAAGACGCTTTTGTTTTCAATGTTCGTGAGGTAGTTCTCCACACTCTGGGCACTCTGCGCTGGCAGTGGTAGCGAGACGGGCTCCATCATCCCGAAGCTCTGCAGCGTCGCCATCGACGGCTCCTTCGTATTGACGAGGTCCGCCACCGTCGCCATCGGCATCTTGCGGCGCAGGTCCATCACCTTCATCTCGGGCGAGCGCTGCGGCGAGTAGTGATTCGAGCTCTCCTCCATGAGGTCGCCGCAGACGGACGCGCGCCCGCCGGACATCATGTCCATGCTGTTCTCGTTCACCACGCTCAGGTTCGAGTTCTCGTTGAGGTTCGCGTGCATGATCTGCTGGTGGTGCAGCATGTCCATCGAGTTGTCGTTGATCATCGAGAGATTCGAATCGCCCTGCTGCACGTCCAGCGAGCTCTCCGAGATGTGGCGGAAGCGCGCCGGCAGCTCGGCGGCGTCCATGATGGAATTCTGGCTGTTCTCGTCCATGAACTCCTGCTTCATTGCGGAGCCGCACCGCATCGGCGGCGACAGCGAGTCGGTGTTGGCGATGCTCGCGGCCGACAGCCGCCGCTGCGAGAGCGGCACCAGGCTCGTGTCCGGCGGCGGCATTATTTGCGATAAGAACGACACTTGCTGAAGCGGCGAGGTTTGCGCCTCAAGGCGAACTGTAAAATGCATAAACGCCGATTAGATGGGTCTTGGCATTCGCGTTGCTGCTTATAATTAATTAATTAGCTGCCAACAAAGCCACTGTAAAAAAGGCTCATGTGATGGTTTAAACGTCTCATATATCGCCAGTGATGCCCATTCGCCGCACCTCTGACCAAAAGCAAGTGAATCGTAACGCATCGATTCGTCGTGATTATATTGACGATATATGAGACTACAACAAACAATGTTAATGTTTCATTCGTCCACGACTCGCAGATCATCATCAAACAACCACAAAGTAACTGGCACGCTGGCATTCGCTCAATCAAAAAATGGAAGTTTCACTACAAGAAGTCATTAATTAATCCAAAAATAAACATGATAATAAAAGGGAAAATGTGTTAGACTGCTAAAACATAGTGTCAATATTGAAGTAAACAACGTTAAATTTGTTGAAATAACAGGTCCCAACACCACTAAACTGAATGAAAGCAATCGAGCATGTTTAACATTTTCGCACGCAAATTAAAAATGCAAACAAACACATTTTTTGAACAACTATCTAACGTCTAATGATTGAATAAGCCACCCAACATTCATGTCTTGAAATGTATGCAGATAGAGCTGAACAAAACAAAAAGAACTAATGCAAAGTGAACGTTTCTAAATATTTACATAAAATTCATAAAAAGATTGGTGAATTTTGAATTTAAAAAATGCCTATGATTATATCAAAAGTTATTAGTAACATAACACATAGATGTTAGAAGCACGCCGTAGTTAAACACAAGCAAAAAGAGAAACAAAATTAGTGTCGGCCATCACCCCACAGAGAACACACACACATTCAAATGCCAAAAAAGAAAATTAAACGGATCAAATATCGAGAGAATGAACAACTAATCAAAACATGAAAATTAAACGGGATGGAAGAGAATCGCAGTATCGGTTTAAGTAACAGTGATAAAGAGAAACATATTGCCCACGTCATTCTGCACCATTCGCCCCATAGTAACACGCACGCACGCCATCGTTCGCTCCGCTCTCGCTGTTCGCACCGAACTAACATTGTTTGTTCGCAGTAATGTTTGCAATTGTTTAGGTATTAAATCAGGTGCGCTTCCTGCAAAATAAATGTTAATAGCTGGCAGGTTCCTGGTGTGATGGAATGTGGCGAAAATGCTGAATGTTGGGGATGACCTAAAGAAAGTCGCAGTGCAGGGGTGCTGTCGAGAGAGAGAGAAACGCAAAACAGAACAACAAAACAAAACAACAAACGAGAACATATCAATAATGTCAAGTTACGAATAAGAGTTTAAATTTAAAAATTAAAATGAATATAAAAGTGGAGAGTATGCTTTTGATTTGTGTCTTGAGTGTGGTGTGTGGTGTGCGTAAAGGTCTGATATTAGGTGTTCAAGAGTAAGAGTAGCATGGTATTCTTTTTTCTGCTTGAGAGTTGAGATGTCATTTTGAAAAGATATTTAGAGTTGCTAGTGTTGTGTTGTGTGGGCGTAAATGTTGTGTAAGTTGGTTGTGTCGTGTATTTGTGATGTGTTCATTTATTAAGTACCCGTGATGCGCTTAGACCTGAATGACGCGGCTGTTGACGGAGAATTAGGCTCCGCAGGCTGACAGAAGACGACGGCAGGCGGCCCCTCTGCGTATACAGAGCCTGTATGCTGTATGAGACAAAGCGAAATTTGAATAATAAAATTCAGAACTTTGTTGCTCATACATTCGGGTCGTCGCAAGACATTCGTGCGGTTCGTGACCCGTAAAGCACATCGGAATCTCTTGCGACTAATTGCAAAATTGAACAGTTTTCCGATGCACAGCAAGAGCATTTCCTGCGCAGCGCAAAACCCTTCAAGTACATGGTTTCTTTCGTTATTCTAATAAGGATATTACAATATTTAAAGTTTGATATGTAAGCTTAAGAATGAAATCACAATCGTGATGTAACAGAGAGAAAACAAATTGGCGTTACTGGTCTGAATTTACAATTTTGTATTTGCCATCATTAGATCAATTGCTTAACAATAAATATTGCTTTTCTCAATTTTGCATGTTCATGACAACACAACATGACGTGATTTATTAATCTTGTACCTATAGAGAAACACAAGAAACATACGCAGTAAAAAAATTCATCAATGAATGAGAGTTCACACTGTTTCCAAGCCACTAAATAAAATGGCGGCGGCGAAAGCATCGCCCCAAAGTCGTGCTAGTGCGGCGCTGCCGCACTCCAATCGATCAATCAAACTCGGCACGCATGCGAAATGATATTTGCCAGCTCTGCGCGGGCTTTGGACAATCGCGATAAACGATGGAAAGCTTTCGCCGCCATGCTTTATAATAACAACGACAAATATCGTACTACATCAGTCACATCTGCTTGACGTGTCAACTCATGCATGCGCTTTGCATATTGTGTAAGTTAATCGACACACACGCTCGCAGCGCACCCAAATCGGACACTCGCTCGCCACACGCTCATCATTGCACATCCTCCCTTTCGCGCACGCACACAGATGCCACACAAACCAAATCCATTCAGACTGTAACAACAGATTAACAACGCCATCATCAAGCCGACTCCCGGCCGGCTCGATGCCAGATCGCACGCATCGAACACACGCAAGTTGGTCCACACAAACTGTATTTAACAAGGTCTCCACCGCTCGGCAGCATTTATCCACACACACAATTCGCTCGTCTCAAATTCTGAAGCAAATATTTGCCGTTGTTGTCAGTTGTATTATAGAAACCAAATTGATAACAGCTTTGTAAAGATTCACCAACAACACTTCGGACGGCGGCCATCTTGGCATAGTTATTGCTACCACTACGAGCCGACCGCTCCAAACACACCTGCTTTGAATCCGACACGTTGGAATGTTTACAAATCTCATCAACTACTTTACCTACAGTTGATAAACCCTGCTGGAGCAAGTAATCAAACGCACCGATTCGAATCGCAGTTACAAACAAACGCTTATTTAGTGTTTACTTGCTGCAACACGAGTCATCTACCACTCACTACAGTAAGTTAACATGCATCATGCACAAAGCTAAATCAACTTAATAATGAAGTTGTTGCCTCGAATTCCATCGCTTTCAAAGCGTTTGAAAGCAATTGAAGAACATTGTTGATGGTAACTCGACTGGTAATTAACGCGCGACATTAGCAGCGAATTCGAGACAACCATATTAAGCCGATCTGATGTAATAAGATGATGAAATATATTTGACGCGAGCTTACCACTTGGCATCGCCCCGTTAACGGGCGTGTATACAAACGAGTGCGGCTCGCTAGTTTTCCCGCTCGACATTACATACATCCTTACCGATACCGGCTCGGTAATGTCGGGGAGTAAAAATTGTGGCACGACACAAATTAAATGAGTCTGCAACGAAACCAAAAGCAAATTACACACTGCTACGGTTGTAATCGCCCGCCACACACTTACTTGTTGTAAAAATTCTTTATCAGGAACAACAGACTGCTCCCATCGGCCGCGCAACTCGTCCTCCATTTGGAAGTAGACGACGGTGTCTTTGAGGAAGTTTTTGCCGATGATAAACAGTTCCAGCCCGCCGCTCGCCGGGCACGATGTTAAAGACTTTTTGCTAATTTCCGGCACGCCTGGCGGTTGTGCTAAAGAAAGTAACGCAAAAAAAGCAGTCATCAATAACATGGCGTACAATAAAAACTATAAAATAGGGACTTACTGCAGGCAATTGGGTGTGAACACACTTGTAGCGTCTCCTGCGTGCCGTCCGTGTGCGTGATGGTGGTGCGGAAGACCATGCGGCAGCGCGTCGACTTTTTCTTCGCGCGCGAGCCGAGCTGGTCGGGAAACCGGTGCTCCACGTCGACGTTGCGCTCCTTGAGGATGCCGACGCAGTCGCACGTGCCCTGCATGTCCTTCCCGGGCTCTAACTGCAGCTCGATCACGACGGTGCCCTCGACCTTCTTCTCATTGCATGGCGTCGAGTTCTTCCCGCTCACTTTGCACGCTTGGTAGAACATGTGCGGTGTTACTTTGCCCTGGTCTGAACCAATGAACACCTAGAGTTTTAAAAAGGCAACGCAGAGAGTTAAATTTTCTTGTCTTGTGTAAAATTGATTAGGACTTACTTGTAACGTGGTAGGCTTGTTGTAACCAATGAGCTGTACAACAGGGAAGCCATTCCCGCTTCGGTCTTTTACCGCGCCGCGACTACCCTCGGTTTGATAGCGTGCTCTGTGTTGCTGTTCCGGTTGATAAACAATTGATAATGAGATATCACCTAGAAGATTGAATAAATTCCAATTAGAAGCGTTATATTTAGCGTTATGGTTTCGTGCAACTTACGAATACGCGACGAGGCTTGCAATTGCGATGTCAGCGTAATGGGGGCCGAGTGCGGTATCCGGTTGATGAGCGGCAGCCCGCGCGGCACCACGCGCCCCGCGCTCACCGCCTGCGTGGTGGATGCGCTAAAGGATGAGAAAGAAACTGAGGGTGCTGTTCTGATAAGCCTAGAAGTGTAGGTTACAACAGTGGTCTAAGATCGTTGTCAAAGTAAAGGACCCCAAACAAAACACGAGACTGAAGCGGAGATGTGAAAATGATGACAAAATACTCAGTACCTAAGTACCAAGTACAACAACACCACCAACAACGCCACAAACATTGGCTGCGCCTTTCTTGCTTCGATTGATCATGATCGCGCTGAATGAAGGATGGTGCAGGGTGCAACTTACGTCGTCGTGTCCCTATATGTGTGTGTGTGTTCAGGAAAGGAGTAGCTATCATTGACCTCGTCATTTTCGAGCTTCACATCGACTTTCGGCCTTTTTGCCAGC
>JAODGB020010311.1:0-14593 GCA_027574905.2 Earota dentata | reverse complement strand
TACGCGCCGGCGGCTGCATGCTTAGCCAAAACACGGATCCGGGAGCTCGGCATCGCGGATCGAGAGTTTATCGCCGCGACGGAATTATGACATTTATGTCATAATTAATGATTTCACATCGATACCGAATGCGGGATGAAACATGCAGCAGCGCAAACAATGAACATCCTTGATGATGGCTATAATGTGCTCGAAATAGTTTCGCACCTGCAAATCGCAATCGTGACTCAATTATTTAATTTCCTACTTTACACTTGTTGATCTTTGGCGTGCTTTTGTTTTGCGTTTTGTTGATTCGTCGCGTGTTGCATTTGTTTCAAACAGTCTCAGAGTCGATCTTCGCTTGTTTTCTGTTTGACATTCGCTTTTGTTTCGTTTTTGTTTCAAACAAGTCACGAACATAGTGCATGTTATAACACTTGCTTGTTTCTGTTATTTGTTGTGCACGCCGGCCGGAGTGGCAAGCAAAGATTTCGGCGCTGTTCCAACCGGCAGCGCAGTCACAATTTGATTCGATTGTCCGGCAATTGGTTAACGAGCCGCCGGAACCGCTCGCCCGGCTCATCACTCAATTTACGGGCGCGCTCGCGGCGGCCATGATTAACGTCCTTTATTACGCTGCCGGACTGCCGCGCATACAGTGTGTCCGCACACCGAAATCACAATGCGACGACGCGCCACTGCCACTGCCATTGTTTGATAAGCGTAGATTAGTGATAGCTGGTTCATAGTTCACGAGGTCAGTTATGCGCCCGAGTGATAAGCGGGAGTAATGATTACTCACAGGTCTCACAGCTCGCTCACCGTGATTAATTCTTGATTGTGTTTGTGCTTATTGCAGCCGACAAGTGCCGAACTGGCTGCCATGGCGCGCCGACGCACTTCAAGTATGCCGAAGGCACCACCTACAAGTACACCCTGGAGTCGACCGTCGACATCATGCTCTCCACCGCCGAGGGCCAGCAGTCGGCGACCAAGGTCAAAGCCACCGTCCTGCTCACCCAGCAGGCGCAATGCGTTCAAGTATTGCGGCTGCAGAACGTGCAGATTCTCGGCGCCGACGGCAAGGTAACACAATCATTATCATGAGTAATACTCATTACTCACTCAACGCTCAAAATATGTCAGACTCCCTCAAAACTTAGACTAAACTTAAATTTGTATATTAATTGCTTTAGACGTTAAATTTTGTTTTATTGAGTAATGGTCATTATTCACTCTTAAGTAAAACAATGCGTATTACGCACTGGGAATCTTCATCTAACAAGGGTTTTTGGGCTTTTTCTTAGAAAAAGGGTGCGATCCCCAATGTCGATAAAGCCATCAAGATCAACTTCCACGATGGTCACGTCGAAGACATCATCTGCGCGGAGACCGGCGACACGCAGGTCTCCCTCAACATGAAGCGCGCCGTCGCGTCGCTCTTCCAGGCAGCGCTGAAGGACTCGACCGAAACGGATGTCTTCGGCGTCTGCCCCACGACCTTCGCGACCGCCAAAGACGGCAATGTCGTCACCTACACCAAGAGCAGGATGCTCAACAACTGTGCGCATCGCGAAAATGCCAAGCACGAGTTCATTACCACCGCGTTCAACCTGCACAGCGAGGTCAAGTCCAGCCCGATCCTGCGCTCCGAGTACACCTCCGAGATGCGCGTCAAGGACGGCATCCTCGACCATGTCCTGCTCACTGAGAACTACCTGTATATGCCCTTCTCGATCGGCAAGAACGGCGCCAAGGCGTCCGTCCAGACCAAGCTGCAGCTGGCTGGGAAGAGCAAGGACGCGCCGAAGAACAAGTGCACCGAGCCGAAGTCGATCATCTTCGAGAATCCGCACCCGATGGTCTCGGAGAAGAGCGACGTGAAGACCATCCTGGATGCGGTGAAGGACACGGCGAACAGCATCAAGGAGACGGTGGGCGAGAAGACAGCGAGCAAGTTTGGACAGCTGATTAGCGTGATGGCGGCCGGTAAGAAGGACGATCTGCTCGCGGTGTACAACCAGGTGCAGAGCGGCGCTGGTTTTGCGGATAAGGAGAAGGCGAAGAAGGTCTTTTTGGATGCGCTGTTCCGCGCTGGCACTGGCGACTGTCTTGAGGTCTCCATTCAGCTGCTGAAGAGCAAGCAGCTCAGCCCGTTGGAGGAGAAGATGGTCTATCTGGGCATGTCCTTTATCCGTCATGCGACGCCCGAGAGCATCGCAACCGCTGCTTCCCTGCTGGACACTCCGAAACTCCCTCGCGAGGCTTACCTGGGCATTGGCACGCTGGCATCTCACTACTGCCAGGGGCACGACTGCCATAACCTGGAGCAGATGAAGACCTTGTCTGGGAAGCTGCTAGCGAAGCTCAAGGATGGCAAGGCTGCCAATCGCGACCAGGAGAACGAAATGATCGCTGCGCTGAAAGCCCTGGCTAACATGAAGCACCTGGCTGACAACGTCGTCCCTAAGGTGGTCTCCATCGCTCAGGACAAGAAGAACTCGATGCGGTTGAGGGTCGCCGCCCTGCAGACCTACGCCGTGGACATGTGCAAGGAGAAGCTGAGAGACTCCGCGATCAACATCCTCAAGGACACGCAGCAAGACGCCGAGGTGCGCATCAAGGCCTACCTCGCCCTGGCCGAGTGCCCCAATGGCAAGGTCGCCACCGCCGTGAAGAACGTCCTCGACACCGAAGAGTCCTACCACATTCTTGGCTTCATCGTCTCGCACATTCGCATTCTGCGTGCGTCTGTCAATCCGGACAAGGAGCTCGCGAAGCGCGAACTCGGCGGCGTCAACACCAGCCGCAAGTTCCCAATTGATATCCGCAAGTACTCCTTCTTCGACGAGACCAGCCACAGCATCGACGCCTTTGGCACCTCCGGCTCCTTCGATACCAGCGTGATCTACTCGCAGAACTCCTTCCTGCCGCGCTCGGTTGCGGTCAACCTCACCTCTGAGATCTTCGGCCATCGCATGAACTTCCTGGAGCTGGAGACGCGCCAGGAGAACCTGGACAAACTCATGGAGCACTACCTTGGACCCCTTGGCGTGCTGCGCAATAAGAACCCCGAGGAGATCATGAAGTCCGGCAAGGCTTCCGTGCAGAAGATCATGGACCATGTCAAGGAGCGCGTGCAGAAGACCCGCGGAAAGAGGCACGTCCCTCAAGGCGAAATCGACGCTATTGGTAAAGCGGTGCAGATCAAGACGAACGAGCTGAATACCGATCTGGACCTGGACATGAGCATTAAGATCTTCGGATCGGAATTCTTGTTCCTTACCCTGAACCAGAACGCTGAGGAACTTAGCGCTGATAAGATCATTGACAAAATCTTCGACTGCTTGGACCAAGGCATCGACAAGGCGAAGAACTTCCAGCACACCTGGACCAGGAACGGTATCTTCTTGGATATGGAGCTGGCGTATCCTACGTCCACTGGATTCCCGCTGAAGATGTCTGTGGAGGGCACGGATTCCCTGCAGCTGACGGCCGAGACCAAGGTTGATATCCGCGCGATCCTTCAGGGCAGCACGAACTCCGTCATGCAGCTGAAGATGATCCCCTCGGCGAACATTGAAATCGCCGGCAGACTCACCCTCGATGCGTCCGTCGTTGAGAGCGGCCTCAAGGTCACCTCCAACCTGCACACGGCCACCGGCGGCGCGCTCGTCCTCGAGCTGTTCCCGCATGGCATCGACGCCAAGTTCAGCCTCCCGATTGAGAAGCAGGAGATCATCAACGCCGAGCACCAGCTGGTGTTCATCACCCGCGAGTCCGGCCACACTGAGCTCGAGACGCCGCTGAAGTTTGTCGAGAGCAAGCCGTTGGATATCTGCTTCGACCATCTGGAGCAGGTGGTTGGTCTGACCTTCTGCGCCGGACTGAACTCCCCCAACCAGCAGCTCAATCAGGGTGTCTTCCTGCCCTTCCCCTTTAACGGTAACAGCCAGTTCAAGGTGTTCATCACCAGGGACAAGGCGGTGACCTACCATCTGAGGGACGTGCTCTACTCCACCGACAAGAAGGGCTTCGAGTTTGTCCTCGAGACCCTGGATGAGGCCAAGAAACCGATGGTGAGCTTCGCTGTGGAGGCCTTCGCGCACCCGGAGAAGTACATCCGCGCCACTCTGGACTCCCCGATCAAGAAGGCCACCCTCGAGGCGCGCATCATCGACGACGACAAGGAAAAGTCCATCGGCGCCAAGATCATGCACGACAACCAGGTGTACTCGGGCAAGCTGGGCATCACTGTCACCGGCAACCAGGCCAAGGCTACCTACAAGCCCCTCATCGAGTTTGTGACCCCCGAACAGGCCCAACACAAGAGCCCCTATACAGTTGAAGGTCAGATCATTGCGGAACACTCCGGACCCATGCTCAAGTACACCTTCGACAACGTCAAGCTGATTTCCCCCTCGGCGCCCGCGATTCTGATCACTGGTAATGTGGGCCGTACAGGTGCCGCGTACTTCGCCGACATGAAGGTGGAGGACGGCACCAACAGCGCCAGCATTAAGGGCAAGTTCCAGGCGACCGCAAACCTCCTCAAGGCTGATGCCAAGGTGATGAACACCATGTCCCCGGTGTCCAACTTCCACCTGGACTACGAGCTGAAGCGCGCTGACGACTCCATCTCCAGCGACCTGACCCTCGTGCACGGCGGCGATCTCACCAACAAGGAGAACACGCTGAAGATGAAGAACGCCATCACGAAGAAGTACACGGATTCGAGCAACTATGACTACGGCACCAAGAACACGTTCAGCTATCCGCTGATCGGCGTCGAGGGCAAGGTCAACCTGCACAAGGTGCCGAAGAGTTTGGACGTCGCCCTCGAGGGCAAGTACAACAAGGCGAAGGTGGGCGGCAAGCTCAGCGCCAAGTACAACCAGAAGGCCCAAGGCGACTACGATGTCAGCGTGGAGGGTGAGGCACTGGAGAATAAGCTCAAGGCCAAGGCCAAGCGCGACATTGCTGGTGACGTCAGCACCATCGATAACTCCCTGGACATCAACGGCAAGAAGGCCGAGGTGAAGGGTACCATCACACATAGATGCAAGCCCTACGACATCAATGTCGGGTGCGACCTCACCATCCAGGTGCCGCAGTGCCCAGACATCATCAGCGTTAAGCACGGCTATTCGCACATCACCGACGAGTGCAAGTCCCACCTGAAGATCGCCAAGGGCGCCGACACCCTCGTCGACTTTGACTTCCAGGGTCACAAGACCAAGGGCGGCAACGGCCACCTCAAGGCGAACATCAAGGACGTGCTCAACGTGGACGGTGAGCTCAAGGCGGACAACTGGAACGGCAAGGCGCATCTGCTCGTCGAGCTGGTGAAGATGCAGCGCAAGGTCAAGTTGGATTCGACCTTCAACCTCGCCAAGCCCAAGTACAACGTCGCGGCGAACTTCTATCCGAACTTCGAGAAGAGCCCGAAGAAGATCTCGCTGGTGTCCGACAATGACATCGCCGAGGGCAGTGTCGACTCCAAGAATAAGCTGGACATCTTCGATAACACCTTCGAGGGCAACGTGAAGGCCAGCTGCAATGGCCAGCTCTGGGACGGTAAGACCAACGCCGAGGGCGATCTCACCCTCCCGAATGGCATGTACTTCGCCGGCAAGCTCAACAGGGAAATCCACACCGCGAACGACTTGTCCAATGGCAATGCCTTCCTGAACCTGGAGCAGCGCAACAACAAGAACACGCCTGGCAGGAAGCTCACCATCAAGGGCGAGATCAAGAACACCAACTGCAAGGAGGGCAAGCTGGACGTCACTTATAACCTGAGCGCGGACGACAGCAACGGAAAGAACCTCAACGGCGACCTCACCATCAAGCACGACACGTCTGATGAGGAGCACAAGGGTGACATCAAGGGTAAACTCTACGGCTCAGTCCTTGCTGAGCCTATTGAGTTCTCCTACAATGGTCAGTACAATGACAACGCTGGCAGCTATGCGGCAGCCACCAAGTGTCATCAAGGCTCCATGAATCTGGACGGCAAATACGACATCACCGGCGAGGCCAAGCCCATCTCCGGCTCCGTTAACCTGGACGTCAAGACCTCCAACCCGAAGGTCAAGGCGATCAAGTTCTCCGCCGCTGGTAAATTCCTCGATGACGACCACAAGACTGAAATGGGCGGCTCCACGAAGCTCTTCGTTGATGACGACGGCACCGATCCGGACGCCACCGTGAACTTCGAAGCGGAAGGCGACCTGAACCTAGGACATCACAACGGGCAACTCAAGGGCACTGTCAAGGTGCAGAAACTGGATCCGATCACAGCTGCTCTGGGTTACGCCCATACTGAGGATAACGGTGTGATGAAGTGCCAGGCGGACGCGTCCCTGAAGTACGCTGAGGGTAAGACCATCAAGGCGGACGTGGGTCTGACGCGCCCCAACAAGAACGAGGGCAAGCTCGAGGTCAAACTGGAAACGCCCTTTGAACACGCTAAGAATGCCGAAGGCGTGCTGAACTTTAAGCGGAGCGATGACTCCAAGCACGTCACCAGCGACCTGACCGCCACTGTGGATGGGAAGCAGTACGTCGCCAACAGCGAGGTGCGTCTCTCCTCCACCACGCCGCTCTTCAAGGTCGAGCTGACGCATGACGGACACACGGATAAGATCTACATGTCCGCGGAAGACAACCCCGGCCAGCACATTCACAAGGGTGAGGTCAGCATCAAGCACAAGGACTTTATCTACGACTACAGCTACGATATGCACACCCCGAGTGTGGATGACTTCTCCATCCTGATCAAGCTGAACGCCCCCACGCTCAACCTCAACAACATCGTGCAGGAGATCAAGAACAAGAAGAACAAGGTGATCGAGGTCTCGGTGACCGGAAACGGTGAGACCATCATCAAGGGCACCGCCAATTACAAGCTGAGGGACGAGCCCGGCAAGTACGTCGTGGAGGGTTCCGGCGAGTTCACCGTGAAGAACGACAAGCAGACCGGCAACTTCAAGTTCATCAAGCAGCAGCTGACGCTGGAGAAGAACCACGAGCTGGGCGTCGGGCTCACCTTAGGCGTGACGCTCGGCAACCACGCCATCGACGCCGAGGCGAAGATGACCAACAAGCAGTTCCGCGTGATGAACTCCTACTGCAAGGAGAAGAACCAGTGCCAGCACTTCGAGATCGACTCCAAGTCGAACGTGATCAGCGTCGCCGAGTACGACAACGAGGTGGAGGTGCGCATCGAGCTGGCGTCCTACGACTTCGGCATGAAGGCGGTGTCCAAGCGCAAGCAGCTCCAGTTCGACCACACCACCGACGTGCACTTCCAGACCAAGGACAACAAGAAGTACCAGTACAGCCTCAACATCCATCCCAAGCAGGCGAGCATTTCGCTCACGACGCCGAAGCGGCAGGTCGCGCTGGAAGGCACCGTCGAGGTGCCCCCCAAGTTCAAGGGACCCGCCAAGTTCCAAATCGTGCTCTATCTGGACAAGACCAACGAACCCACCAAGAAGACGTCGCTGTCCGGCGCGATGGAATACACCGGCAGCGAAAAGTCCGGCAAGTTCACCGCGGAGACCAAGCTGGCCTCCCCTGGACTCGCCAAGGACCTTGTCACGTCCTTCGTGAGCAAGTACGACCACCCCAGCAAGCAGTCCGAGGCCACTGTGATCATCGACATCTTCGCCAAGCAGACCGCCAAGATCGTCGCGAACCTCAAGTCCAGCATGGCGAAGACCGGCGACAACGGCCAGTATGAGATGACTCATCACGGCAGCGTCACCTCCAAGGGCTTGGGCATTGACATCGCCTACGACGAGATCAGCTACGCGGTGGATACCCAGGCCAAGTCCTTCAAGATCATGAGCAAGCTCGCGATGAACATGCACGACCACAAGTGCGTCTGCATGTATCTCCTTGAGATGAACCCGAATAAAATCACCGGCAAGCTCCAGCTGCACAATAAGGATCTGCTGAGCGTGGAGTCCAAGCTTCAGCTCAACAAGGACGCCCAGGTTATTGACACCGATGTGACCGTCCTTGGCATGAAGCCCATGACCAGCCACTTTGGGCTCAAGGACTTGAACACGATGAAGTACACGCTGGCGATGAAGGACAACCCTGCCAAGGGGCTCACCGTCAACGCGGCGTTCATACCGGGACAAATCGCTGATTTCCGCGCGGATGTCGCTTCGCAGGTGCTGATCAAGGCCTCCGTCCAGCTGGACGAAGCCAACTTCCTCAAGCCCGACTATGACATGAACCTGGACCACGTCCAGAAGCTCATGCTGCAGCCTGCCAAGACCCAGGTTGATAACATGCTCAAGGAGGGTAAGACCTTGCTGGAGGTCACTGCCACCGCTACAAAGAACAGCGCCCAGCACATTGGCGAAGCCGCCAAGGCCAACGCGCCCAGCCTCAAGGGCGTGAAGGACTACTACGCCGGCGAGTGGAACAAGGTGTCCGCAGAGATCAACGCCGATCCGAACATCCAGAAGGCCAGCGAGTTCCTGCACAAGATCTTCGGCACCGTCGCCAAGCTCGCCTCCGAGCTGATTACCAAAGCCATGGAAGTCCTGGAGCAGGTGGCCAACACCCTCAAGGCTACCTTGAAGAAGTTCTTCGACGCCCTCGACGCGCAAATCCTGCCACAACTCCGAAACACCGTGGAATCCCTGTTGAAGGTCGTCGGCACCATCTTCGACAGTGTCGCTGATATCGTCTTCGGTCTCATGGCCCGCATCAACGCCTTCCTCGAAGCGCACCAGGCCGAGCTCAAGCAGATCGCCACGACGCTCTCCACCATCAGCCAGGACCTGGGCAGATTCCTCCAGAAGAACTACGAGCGCGTCCGCGCGCTCATCTCGGAGAACGCGAAGAAGCTCTATGAGGAACTTAAGGCACTGCCGATCTACGAGGAGCTCAAGGCTCGCTACGAAACGGTGATCAAGGACTTCGGCGACTGGTCCGAGCCGCTGAAGCACATGATCGACGATACGCTCAACACCCTGCAGGACATCATTCCGAACGAGGACGCCAAGAAGATCGTCGAAGGCATCCGCGCCTACATCGCGAAGAAGCTGAAGGGCGAGCCGGTGGACGACATCGCCGCCATTGAGAACATCATCAGGAGCATCGCGATGCTCATCAAGAAGCTCACCTCGCAGTACAAGATCAACGAGCTGCCGCTGATGGACTCCAAGGGAATGCTCTCGGATTACCTCTACGCGCTGCCGAAGGCCTTCGCCGTCAAGCTCTCCCTCTTGGATTACTTCACGGCGAACAACGACGGCCCCTGGGAGAGCATCGACGAGAGCCTCTATGGGCTCAGCTTCAACCCGAGGAGCTGGCTGGGACCGCCCTTCCGCATGTACGGCTACCTGGTGCAGGGCCAGCACATCTTCACCTTTGACGGCAAGCATTTGACCTTCCCGGGCGCATGCAACTACCTGATCGTGCGCGACGCAGTCAACGGCAACTTCACCGTCGGTGGCACCTTCGCGAATGGCGCGCTTACCGCGCTGACCATCGCTGACGCCACCGAGAGCATCACCATCAAGAAGGGTGGGCAGGTAATGCACGGCAAGGCAGCGGCTGACTTCCCCCTGCGGGTGGGTCACCTCGAGGCCTACCGAACTTACGATCATCTGCATGTGGACTCCAAGGCTGGGCTGGAAGTGACCTGCGACCCCAAGCTGGTGGTGTGCAAGATCTCCGTGAATGGTTTCTACCATGGTCAGCTGCGTGGACTGCTTGGCAATGGCAACAACGAGGCGTACGATGACTTCACCCTGCCGAACGGCAAGATCGTCGCTGGCGAGGCCGAGTTCGGCAATGGCTACAAGCTCACCGCCTCCTGCAAGGCAGTGGCGACCGTTGACCACCATGGGCATACGCGTGCGCCTCAGTGCACTGCGCTCTTCACCTCCGAGACCAACTTCGAGGCGTGCTATCCGTTCGTCAATCCCGAGCTGTACCGCATGGCGTGCGACCATGGCATCGCCGCCGGCGTCAAGGACACCGAGGAAGCCCTCTCCAAGGGCTACGTCAATGCCTGTCTGGCCAAGTACGTGCCCGCGCTGCTGCCGGAGAAGTACATGAAGTGCTCCAACGGCGAGAAGGACAACGCGCTCGGCGATAAGTTCAGCACCAAGCTGCCGGGCAAGGCGGCCGATGTCATTTTGATCGTCGACCAGGCCAAGGCCAACGAGCAGGTGTACAAGGACCTCGTCCAGCCGATGGTTGCCGAGCTCACCAAGGAGCTGGCGGCGAAAGGCGTCACCGACGTCGAGTTCCATCTGATTGGCTACGGCGGCGAGTATCAAGCGTGGCCGTCGCACTACACCAACGGCGGCAAGATGAGCTGGAAGGGCAAGCTACCCACGATGAAGTTCACCGAAACGCCCGCCGAAGAGGAGTGCAAAACAGGCAATGACAAGCTGGACAAGGTCATCAAGACCCTGCGCGATGTCAAGCACGATCTGGCGCTTGCGCTGGGTCTCGACATCCAGGCGCGCGCCTTCTTCGAGTCGTACAGGTATCCGTTCCGCGCCCACGCCACCAAGACCATCATCGCGTTCAACAGTCAGCCGTGCAAGCAGGGAAAACTAATCTATGTAAGCATAACCTCACAAAATGTTTGTCAATTTGTTAAATTCAATTGTTTCTCTTTCTTTTAAACAGCTGCAAAAGCTGAGAGCCTTGCTGTTCAACAACAAGAACCTGCACATCAATCTGGTGTCCTCCTTCGACGACTTCAAGGTGCGCGACGCGAAGATCAGCAAGACGGTGGTGGGCTTCGATGATACGCACGTGATGACGTTCGCCGACGCCAAGAAGAAGTCGCCCGGCAGCGCCGAGCTGCACAAGGAGCTGGAGATCGACGACTTCTGCAGCGACTTCCTCATCAAGCACGGCGGCGCCGTCTTCAACGCGGACAACTTCCTCGCCGCCAAGGGCCCGCAGCGCACGCAGTTCGCGCAGCTGGTGTCGCACACGCTCGCCGAGCAGATCCTCAACACCGAGCAGGGACTCGACTGCGAGTGCCGCTATAGTCATCCGCTCACCGGCAGCAACGTCTGCAAGAGTGTCTATTTGAATCACAAAGAGGTAACGTACAAATAACAGCACTTGTTTCTCTTGGTAACCATCTTGTTATTGTAACCAATGATGGTTGTCATGGTTACCACTTCAAAATGAATGCGTCTAACACTCCCGTTTCTTTGCAGTAAATTATATCCTAGCATTATACATCGGGGAAGAACTAAATGAACGAAATGCAATATGGCTTTTCCTGCCGTGTGGATGGAAGTGGAAATGCGCGTGATTCAGCATGAAATATTATTTTTACCATTTAAAAGCGTACACTACGTATTTGTATAAATATAGCAACTATATGTAATTAAATATTAACACAAACGTAAACAATAAAAAGTTTATTTGATTTTTACAATAGCCGCCATCTTGTTTGCGCCGTCGCAGCCCTAGCAAAGTTTCACCAACTTATCATAACACTGCCTCAAGTGATTATCGAAGCCTTGTCCACGCTTACACTCTAAAATTGCAATCTCCTCCTTGATCGTGCCGAGCATCCCCTGCACAACATCGCCGATGATCTTCACCAGCACATAGCACATCTGAAAGTATTGATTCGTACTGAACGCCAGGTGCTTTTTCATGGCGCCCTTCAAACTCTCAGCGAACAGCTGCCTAATCTCATGATACCTTCCCCTGAGAGCAGCCAACTTCTTTACGATATCGATGACAATGACCTTGTGATTCTTGAACATGTAGACGTCGTAGAAAGACGTGAGAAACCGCCGCGCGAATATGACAATGTGCTCCTTCTTGTGGGCGGCCTCAAAGAGCAAATCGTCAAGGACGGTGTTCACAGCATTGAGGGCTTTGAACAGGGGCTCGTCGCCAATGTGCTTGGACTTGTTCTGCTCGAAGAACTCCCCCGCAATCTTCACAAAGACAAAATCACAGAGCGACTTGTTATTTGTTAGTTTTAGGAGCACGGTGGGCTTGCTACTGAAATGCGGGATGTATCTCAATGTTAGTTCTTTGATCAGCCGCTCTAGGTAAGGATCAGCTTCGTGTTCATTGAGTTTCCACAAGGAAAACATGAATAAGTGCCAGGTTTTCTCCACCATGGACGTGAACGCCGGCTTCGTGCCGCGCAGCACGTCCATTGGCAACAAGAACTGATCGACGAAGCTTGACAAATAGCAGTTGGACGTGGTGCGAACGTAAATGGAACTGCCGCAGTAGTGGAACACCAACGCCATGTTCATATAGACATGCAAGTTCAAGTTCTTTGCGAAATAACGCTCGCTATCTTTCAGGACACTTAGCAACGTGCCCTGGTCAGCGGTATGCAGGAATTGTTCAAAAACAGACACCTCAGTCCCTGTCGCAATGCCTTTACACCTTGTGCCCTTTAAAAGCTCAACAATCTCGTCGGTGAAGCTGGCGTTTTCGACGCCGACGAACCACGACCAGCACCACGCCTTGATCGTTAAATACTCTCGGCGTTCGTTCGATGTAAACGTTGATTTGCGCCGCAGCGTCATGAAGAACGACATCATCACATCGCCAGGGATATTCTCACTGACAAAGTGCTCGACGACGTCGTCCAGAGCTTCCGAGTTCGCGACGATTAGGCCAGCTACGGTGCCGATTATCGATTGATTGACTCCGAGGCGTTTGAGCGGTGTGAGGACGTGCAGTACGAATGCGTTTTGATACTCGTACCATGCACCTGCATCGACTGTACGCTCGATAATCATCGCCAGCGTGTTCAGTAAGCTAATAAGATCATCATGCGCGCAGGACTTGATGTAGTTTTCCAGCCACGCGCTGATTAGCAGCGATTGTTTCAGCGTGAGGTCGTCAACGCGAAAGTACGATGATAAGTTGCTCGCGAAGAGCGTCAACAGGTTGAAATTATTGCGCACTTTCGATGATTCCTCCAGCAACGGCCCCAAGATATTGTAGATGGGTGTGATGGGCGTTGATTTATCCAGGTGGAGTTTGATCTAAACAAATTAAAAGCAAAAATTGGAAAAATTGCAAAAAGTTAGGTTATGATTCGAATGCTATTAAAACTCACTATAAAAATGTAAATCAGCCAAGTGCTTTGTAAATTCTGCTTGTTGCTTGGAAGATCTTTCAGTAACCCGAGGAATCGCCCAATTGTTTCGTCAAAATTCACACTGCCGGTGCTTGCGGTGGAAAGCGCAAAGAATAGTAACCCAAGGTTGCGCAGTCCCTGTTCGCTGAGCTTCTGGAACTTCACCGGCGGGAATTTCGTGTAAATCCGCCCCTTGAACTTGTTCCAGTGGTGCGGGTGTCTGCCCAGATGCTTGCGCAGCATCCTCAAGAAGATTACATATCCATTACACCTAATATCACCCTTCTGCAAGTTCTGTAAGCTTTGAGCACTTCCTGATTCAATCAGCGTTAACAGTTGTTGGAATGTCCGCTGCTCCTTGATATCCTCGATCCGTTTCTGGTAATAATCCCACGTCAAGTAGTAGAAGTTCAGCTTCCCATGGGGCAGCCACAATTCACTCAGTAACTCTTCAACATGCAATAGTATCTGAAATATTTTATGCTCAGCTTCATCTGAGGTGGTCTTCAGCAGTAAACTCCACGTCTCATTGAAAAACTCGACGTTTTCCTGCACTCGGTCACAGTGTGCACCTATTAGCTTCCCCGCAGCGTTGTACCGCTGAAGATCAGCAAGGTATTTCAACATGTACAGTGTGAATTCTTCATCATAACATTTCATCGCCGCATTGTGCACATTCCAGAATTGTATATTCATGTTGTCACAGTATAATTGCACTCTCAGCCAGAAGACACTCATGCAAGAGCAGATCAGTGTGTATTTATTGCATTTTTCATAACACTTGTACATCACAAAGTATACTTGCTGTATTAAATCAGTTAACTCTGTTGTGTCAATGCTTTCATTGCTCATTGAGTTCATCTTCATATTACCATTCATTGTGATGAAAAACCATGTAACATCCAGCATTAAATGAAAGTAGCCTTTCACAGAACTGTCCTGCTGTCTATTGATGAGCCCTGCTGTTAACTTCTGCAGTGCAAGTGGTGGTAATTCAGTAAACTTTAAAAATGAGTTTTTGTACCTTGCAAGCATTCGATTGCTTTCTCCTTCTGATTGTGGTGCAATGAGATTGTGCATCTTTAAATATCGATGTATACCGAGTATTTCTGTGATGTACCTATGGATTTTTGTCAGATTTGGGGCTGAGCAATCAGTGAGGATGGCATCTTCAGCTTGTCGATGGTACTTTATTGCAATTGAGTAAAACGCAATGGAATTCGCGTCGAATACTCGGTAATAAAAGCGTTTATTCTGTAGCGTTGTATATTTATCTGGTGGCTGATGGTGGTGAACATCTCCAGGTGTAAATAAGTACGAGATTTCTTCATGTACAGCTGGTATTTCTTCAGTATCTTCAGTTTCAACAAGTCTTGTAAATCTTTGGCAAATATTCAGAGATGTGTACATTTTCGTGGATGGTATTGTTTCTAGTCTTGAGGACATTGTACCATTGACTGGAATTTGTTTAATATACGCAGTTATCAG
>JAODGB020010285.1:0-12957 GCA_027574905.2 Earota dentata | reverse complement strand
GTAATAAAAATAAAAGTACCATCCGTGTTACGTGTACTAAACCAATATCGAGTGCGGAATGCCAAATGGACGCCGGCGCACGTGTTATTATCGCGCAGATGAATGACGAAATGCGAATATGGGGAATTGAAGGAAATGGATACAAAAGAATGAGAAACAAACGCATTTGCTTTTTAGTATTTATTTAGGTCAGAACAGACATTTTGCGTAATGTCAATTAACCCAGGAAGATTTGGATCTAGAAATCCTAGAAAAAGGTAAACACCTAAATGAAAACTACAACTCGTCTACTCTGATAACCTTAAAAGGTGTATAATATAGTGCATTCAGTGAGTGAAGGGGTTTAAGGAGAAATGCGTTGGTCATATCAGGGTCGGACTACAACTTTTTTTCTTCCAAAATTGCAAAATCAGTTAACATATGCTTGGGAAATGATGACAATATGACAATTCTTGATGAGGTTACGAGTATTCATTTCCATGGTTTCCGACTTGTTTACAAAGTTGATTTGTCATGCATGTGTCTGAATTTGCAATTGAGGCGGAATTTGTTTGAACTAAATATACTAAGTAGATTAGGTGGCAACATAGCAAAACCTCTTTTCTTGTTTAGTAAGTATATATAAATTTCATTCGCTGGTGCAATGTTGTTATTGTGTAGGTAGAAAAAAGTGTATATTAAGTTGCCTACCATTCGACCTAGCAATAAATATCTACCCGACGCTATTGGTGTAGTGTAGGTGTAGTTAGTTTTGATGGTAAAACTACAACCTTGAAAAAAGATCAAAACCTCTAGTAGCCAACAACAACTCTCGATCACCCTTAATGCGTTTAGGTGTCGTGTCGTGGCGTTTGAGGTCGATGTGACGAGACTGGAAAGGCATTGCGTCCTTGATCCGTCCGCCGGCCCTGGGCATTGCGTCGGGTCGTTCGTCAGCTCGATAGGTCGCCGCGCGGATAATTAGGTGGGCAGTTGTAGTGATTTATCACAAACAAGCTAGTCATAGACAAACAGGCCCTTTGCGGACGGGCAGCGATGTGGCTTCGGCGCGGTGCGCCAGTGTGCGGTTCGTTCCAGTCGCCTATTGTGCAAAGGGTTGCCGCTCGGCGCTGCCAGCAATTCGAGACATTTGTTTGACGGGAAGTCACGTGAGGAAAACCGTTCGCGGCCGTCACGCAACCAGCAAATGCGCCTCATACACGTGACACGTGACCTGGACTAAGAATGTTTTTCATAAACATAGTTGCTCGAGTTCTCAGAAATGGTGTCATTCATTGGGAAGCCCAACAATTTACATGTCGAAGCGTTGTTGATTATGCCTAGTACTACTGCACTGTAGATGGCGCTTGTTATACATGTATGTGTAAAGCGTGATTTTTTGTCATTTGCCATGATGCGCATTGGTAATAATCGCCGACGATTTAACTTTGTTTGCGCACAGCTTTTGAAGAGTCGATGCAATATCGCACGCAAACATGTTGGCGTGCTCTTATCACGTCCACCTATTTGCTCCCCCCACGGCCGGCTCGTTCATAATCGCTGGCGGGCGACGCGACGCGCGTAGGCCAAACCAATATTGAATTTTCCTTGCCCCGCCATGCGCTCGTTAGCCCGTCGTCGGGGCGGTCGGGACGCCTTTTTCCGCTGCCGCGCATTATTATAACGCGCCCGGCGCGCGTCCGCGATGCAAACGAAAAATGCGTGCGTAATATATTGCGGCGAAATTGCGCGCCTGATCTCGCGGCGCATTGCCACCGCCTCCATGCTGCCAGCAGCGCTGCGCCGAGGACTTCCGTGCCGCCGCCGCGGAGGCCTGTTCGTAAGTTCGCACTCGCACACAAGCTTTGCCAACTTTTTAATTTTTCATTAATTTTTCAATGTGGAAATATGAAAGAGTCGACTTGCGAATATGCGTCGCATCGATTTCTTACCACACCACCGCTGAAAACTTGAAAACTGAAGACTTGCAAAGTGCTTTTTTCGTGAGTAGATTTATGCGTACAGGGTGTTAAATTTAGAGTATTTTAGGAGATTGAGCGATTTGGTACTTGTAGTGACGGTTTATGTTAATATTTACCCTTTTGCCTTTGGTTGGAAAAATCGTTATTCCCGTCGTACAATTTGGCTGTAAGCGTCTTATTGGTTCGGCCTTGACTCCACTTTTCGCCACTAGCGCACCAAATTGTCTGTTTACAGCTGGATGCGCTTGAAATAACAAATTTCGGACAAACAGATAGAATTAACATTGATTGTCATCTCGCATTGGAGTTAATTTCTGCGCGATGCAGTGTTGAAATTAAATTTGCTGAAAATAAATCCCAGCCGGAAATTTATGCGGACAACAGTTTTAATGAAATTTTAATCCGACTGCACAGTATTTCGATCGCTTCCACCCGATAAGTATAAAAATAACGTGCGCATTGGCGAAATTTTCACTCTTCGTCTTGGTTTGATCGTCTCGTAACGGCGCTTTTATTACCTCATTGAGTAATTAATCGTTTTTTATTTTACTTCCTCGAAACTTTCTCCACGAAAAATAAACGTAATTCATTGATGAAGTTGACGCGTCTAATCTATAATTATCCCCAGTCCACTTCGCCCGCCTCGAGCAATGACGTCTTAAGCCTCGTAACCTTCGCACCGATGAAGAAAATTTGGAAACTTTTACTCTCGAGCTGGCGGGGAGTTACTCCGCAGTTTGTCTTGCAGTTTTTAAGTGAATAAAGGATTAACGACTAATGGAAGTAAACGCGAGCGAAATTTATGAATTACCAGCTGTACGAGCTAAGGAGCTAGTATAGGGGATGCTTTAAATAAATTGCATACAACAAAGAGATGCACGAAAATTCAGCGAGACGGCTGAACTGCTGAAGGTTTATATCGTTCATCTTTCGTCCGGTTATTAGCCCGAGTCACTTCAACGAGCAGCGCAAAGAAACAAAGTGTTAAGTTAAATGCCCAAGAAATTCGCCCGCCGTGTCGAGGTGACGGTGCATATCTCAAGCGCTACGACGGTCCGGAAAGGTCGAAGGTCCGTGCTTAAATTTATAATGCGTGCCGAGTTGTGCCCGGCGCCTTCGCCGCACCGGCTGCGCTGTATTACTCGCCAACTGGTGTTAAACATTCGCGCAATAAGCGATGAATAATCAATTACGATGATAGCCGAGGCCCAGGGTGGTCGCCCCTCGCCTAGAGCATTAACTATTGATAGCGCCTCATAAACGTAATTTTCGCCGCTTGGCTGCGCTGCTGGAGGCAACACGATTTTATTTGCGGGGGACCGAAACAAATCGCAGCGCATAAATTGCCATCCGCTCGGCGCATATTTCATCCCGCATCATTGATACGCCGAAGTAGGGGTATAATTCTCTTACTCCTTGTTAGCTCTGATGTGCGCCTCTCGTGTTTCCAGTAAATTTGCGCGCGGCCGACTTGTCTTCCGATTGGAATTTTTCTTTCTCTACCAGCGGGCTTTCTTTTTGTGTCGTGAAATCACATTTTTTAATCCGGCGCTCTGGGGAGCAGCGAAAGAAGGAGAAAAAGCGAAGACGTGATCGGCACCGCGATCGACACCGGCAGCGCTTCGATATATATCAAGCAAGTCAAAAAAGCTTCACATAAATTATTTCGCGAAACAAAATTCACTCGGAGTCGACTTGTTTTTATTTACTACGCGCCGCGGGTACGAATGTACCAGAAGCGAGCAGCGAAGTGAAAAAGGGAGCAAGACGAGCAAAGAGGGCCACGCTCGAAGTGGAAAATCTGATTTTCTCCACTTCGGGGGCGATATTTAATGCAGCCAGCTGGTGCTTCGTATCATCTTAACTGTCAATCTGTCAAATATGTCCGAAGACGCTTTGTTACACGCACATTTACAGGTACATTAGAAACTCCGAGCGCAGGACGCATAAATTGCTTTTGTGCTTTTGCGCAGCGCGCACGCATCAAAGTCGAACTTCGCGCATTCTTTTGTGATTTTAATCGCAAATATTTGCACGTCCTGCAAGTCTAAAGTCGCATTCATGCGCGATATTTACCCGAATATGCATGAAGCATGTAAATGCTAGAGCATTGTTGGCGTGTTGTTATTCTCTTGTTGAGAAACGCGTTCAGCGAGGGCAAAAAACGCCGCGCCGTAAAATTGTAAAAATTGCACGTGCGCTGCGCGAAGAGTAAGGAAATATTCATGAGATTTAAACAGCTTTCCACTTTTAAACGCGCGCATCCTGCCTGCCAGCCAGCCGGCGGCGGCGAGTAAATCGAACGGAAATTTTAAAGTGTTTGTTTGCCCCGTCAATGCGGCTCCTCCGCCATGAGCATTTGCATAATAAAAATCAGTGGTAATTCGAGAAATTAATTGCGCGCACAGTGCGCTTGTTTTGCTCATGCCGCTGGAAGTAATGACACATGTCATGTCATGCCTTGTCGACATTTTACATTTGCTTTATTTGCTATTCAATTTTATACTTGCACTTATTGCTAGAAAATAAAGCTAAACGACTGTGAACGGCGGATGAAATTAAATGAGCGCCATGCGCGGAATAACGCTGAAAATAATAAAGTTCGTCTGGCAGAAATTGAAAGCGGCGGCGATCAACAAGAGCAGCGTAAGTGCCCTGATGCCTCCGGGTAATTATAAATTAAATCGCCAGCACCGGCGAGCGAGATTGAAATTTTCCGCCGGTTGATAGTGTGAATTATTAATCGAAACGTTTAGCGCGCGCGTGCGACGAATCTTATTCGAGTCGCGTGCGCCTGGCAAGCATTTTCAGGATCATGTATATCAGCGGCGCGCGAAGGATGCCAACGGAGTGGATGCGAGATTAATGGATGCCGTCGCGCGTGTCTTGCAGAACGCGCCGATTATGATGTTAAAATGCGTCAAAAGCTTTCGCGCGCGTCACGCGCGCGCCCAGCCTCGATTTATTACCGACTTTACAATTAATCAACGTTTGCATTCTATGACGGTGCGAAACTACTTGCTAAGCGATGGACAAAGCCAAGTAACATTAAATTGAAGTTATGAAATTTGCCTGCGTAGTGACAGCTCAGTACACAAAGATTTTTTGGATCGCACCGCGCGGAATTTGTACACCTGAGTGTGAAGGGTTGGCAGGTGCAGTTAAAGTATTTACATATTAAATGGAGGGTATTTGAAAGCGTACGCTAATGCACCGTGTCGTGTTGTTGCGCTTTGATGCCACTCGTGAGTTGAGCGTCGCGCGGCAGAGTCATCTTCAATTTGTCGTTTGTCGCTCTCGAATTGCCATTTGCTGCACCAGCGCAGCACAAAAGGCAGGTGTCGGATTGGGGCATTTTAAAAGCTCGAATTAATCATTTTGCGCTCCCCAGGCCGCACGACACGCCGCTGCTCTAGTGTGCGCCAACAACAAACTTGGGGAAACTAATTAATTACACCAACGAGCATTGACTAATTGCGTTAATCAAGTTTTTCACTCTTGATCGACTCCGCTGCCGAGCTTATCCACTTGAGCAAGTTGATCAACTTTTTCGCCGAGTTAAAGCAAGAAGCCAAGAATTACTTTTCGTGGTCTTTGTGTGTTCTTTGTGCGCGCCGGAGAATAATGCTTTGTTTTGCTTTTTTTCTGTTTGCAGTTCAAGCGGAGGATGGGCGCACCCGGCGAGCTGCGGCGCTTTCTCGCGCTCATCATGATGATCGGCTGCATCTTCCTGCTGTACATGTTCTGGGCGCAGCCGACGGGGCCGACCAGCGTCCCTTTACAGACGTTCGTGCCGGTGGCAACGCCAAAGGTCGAAAGCATAAGGTAAGTTTTTTAACTGTCCAAATCAGTTTGTTACGTTTGCTGGCCAGGCCAAGTTAGTTTCGGAATGTTTTGAGCCAGCGTCTGTTGTGGCATTGCTGGCTAGACGTGCATTTTTGTTGGCAATTTGAAGCTTTCTTCGTCCAGCGGCTGTGAAGCGCTTCGCCTAATAGTTGCTAGTTTCGCCCACGCGTGTGATATTCTGACATTCTGCCGATCTGACCCCGCAGGGATGCGTTCCGCTTTGTGCATTCGCGGCCCGTGCTTCCCCCCGATCAAATTTAACTCTAGCAGCGGGTCTGGTGGGCTGGGGCCGGACTCACGTGCGATTTAACAAGGAGTCTATTAAAATGCTGCACGTGGCTTTCAGTACACTTGATATCTGATAATAGCGCAGCAGCGTGGCCTCGGGCCAGTATTGCTTTCGAAGTTAGCAGCTCGAAGACGCCGAAAGTGTAACAGCGGTTTTTTTTTTGTCTGGAAACAATTAATTGGTTCATTTTCTTAGTTTGAATACGGCTTCCAGTCTGCTCTGGGACATAACTTTTGAAACTTCTAAGTAAGTGTATTACAGCAATTAGAATCATCAGGCTTGACTCTTGATTGGGACTTGGACTTGATTTGGACTTGGACTTGGACTTGGATTTGGATTTAATATGGAATCTTCAAGCTCAGAATCTCCTTCTAAAACACTTTGTAACAGCCACAAATTTTGCATAACTTCTTCCTCGTGTTAAAGTCTCTTTGTTTCTCTCTCATGAACTATGCGATGCACTGCAGCGTAGCAAGGGCAGGACATATTATGTCATGCAACATCAAGGACTCAGACGCGAAATGCAATATTTAGCGTAATTGGATTAAGTTTTTATCGTGACGCCGAGCGCCTCGGCGACGCCAAGCTGCGAGAAAAGAGCAAGCATTTTCGCCGCCCCTTGCTGCAACCTTCGAACTCTTGCAGTCGTGTAATATCGTCGAACAAAGGGGGGATTCCTGCATTGTAAATTAGTAATTTCACAGTCAACCTTCGTTTGGCTGACGATGTCGTCATGAGATGCTGCTTGGGACTTTATAGCACCTAGAGATGCAAGGATAAGCAGCAACCTGGAGCGGATGATATCACTAGGGAGAACATTTGCCGGAAAATACTTGGCTGTAAAGTTGTATATTGCATTCTGTGTTACGGCATATTCTGCAATAACTGATAATTCCATTATTTTAGTTATTGCTAGTGTTCTGTTATTCTTGCACGTGGCACCAAGTTTCGTAAACAATATTTATTGAAAATTACCTCTTTGCCAGTGACTTAACTTCCAGATCTCGATCAATACCATTATTGGATGATTGCGATCGCAAATTTCCTACCGCGAGTAATTTGTAAAGTTGTGGCGAGGGTTGCATGTGCAATCTGCGTTTCGCTCACTCACACCGCCGTCGCCGTCGCCAAAACGCTTCCGTTTTAATAACGCGCGAAAACTCGTGCGCGTCGCCGCCGAGCGCCGGGAAATATGTTTTAATCTACACTGAAACGTTTGCGGTTGGCAAACATGCGCACATCTCGCGTGCGCTGCGTCGCATCAACGTATGAAAACTGAAAATTACAAAATAACAAACGTCCTCGCCTCGCATCCCATGACGTCGACGGTAGCGTCATGTACTCACTAAATTTATACATATTTCACACATGGCGGCATACAAGATACCGCGTAATTTCATCGCAGAACAGGAATTTAATTGCGTAAATAGTGCAGTTGCGGCGCTCAATATTCTATGCCATTGCATCATAGATGTCGCCATTGTACAACCGACTCTGTACAGCGCTGGGTGATTGTTGGGGCATGTGAGGCACGTGCATGTTTGATTTTAATTTACTAATGTTGTTTCGAGAACAATTGTAATCATGCACAATCGTTGCGACTCTGGTGAATGGGTGAAGATTTCGAGGAGGAAAGTTAATATGCCAGGATGCGCGTGCATGCGATGTGTTTATGCGCCGCTGTAGTGGTGGCACTGTTCGGATGGCGAATGGCGAATGCGGTCACGTGCCAAACACAATATGCGAGCGCGCGTCATCTCGCGTCCCACATCCGCACCAACACACACGCCAGCAGGCCGCCCGATGACGATCAGCCCATTCCACTCGCCGCCAACCGCCGCCGCCTCCATTCATATTCGGCGGGGTTCTATTACGGCTGAAATAACGTCGTTCCGCTGCATTATTAGCGCCCTGCTCCGGCGCACACACGAGCACAACATTGACATATTCTTACGCTCATGGCTCGCATGGCCCTCATGTAAATCGACGTGATCGGCCCTCAGAATCCGGATGTTAACCAGGCGTGTGCGTTAATAGAAGCCGCGCTGAACAGGCGTGCAAACTTATGGGATGAGTGGTGGGCGCGAGTTTCGAACGCAAAAGTTAATGTCATATCAATGTTTAGGATCGGATTATAGTTTGACGGCGCGCTGGTTGGCGGCTGGTTCTGTTGGTAACATGCACTGATTTCGAAATTCGTTGGAATTATTCGAGGCGACGTGTCGCAAACGCACACGGAAGGCGTTGCCTATCCGCCACGCGTGTGTGATGCGCCCTCTGCCTTTGCCGCTTGCTTCCACACTCATTCGCACGGAAACCATTTCACTCCCATGTCTATTATCATCTCGTAGGCGAGCGCCTCGTGTACCTTCGCATGGGTTCGCGTGTGCCGCTCATTAGCATGTGTCGCGTGTAGTTGCCATAAAACCGGCGCGCGGCGGAGCAAAGACATCCCGTGTCGGTTTAATTCGGCGTAATTATCTTTGACTTTTCCCAGCATGCTGAACAGATAACGCAATTTGCAACTGTGCGGATGAGTTTCCATAATGAGATTGCTACATAATTCCTAAGCATGAAAAATATCGCTGTCATGACGCTGTTTCAAAATGGCCGCGTTCCCTTATTAGCATGTCGCCGTTATTATCATGTGAGTCTATTGGAAATTTTAGAGCTTTTCAGCGGTGGAGCGTGCAGGCAATCGGCCATAATTCTCCGTGCTCGATAACGATGGCATCGCATAATCGCGCATAGATAATCGCCACGCCACGATGCGCGACACTGCAACCCACCGCACATCGCACCGCACAGCGGATGCAAATTAACAATTTTAATCGCGACCATAATCGCTCGATTAAATCGGGATTGCGCAACAGCGCATCAACAACGCATTGTTGTTATTATTATGCGACAAGCGGAGCGTGTGATTTATCAAATTGAAAACAAGTCCGCAATGTATAAGCGGTATAAGGTTTTGCCATCGCAGGTGCTCGAAGCTTTCCTGGTGTCCTGTCAGCGTCAACAGCGTCGCAACATGTTTGTGCCACATAAATAAAACGTCCTCCGCATACAGCACGTTGAGTGCGCGGAGTGTGGAGTGAAGTGATGTTTTGTTTGCAAAATGCAACTTTGTTTGGGTAAAATTCCATGTCCACTGTGGGTTCACCTCATCTCGGGCGCAGTGCTGAAACATTTAGCATCTCCGTTGCCTGTCGTGCATATTGCAGTCCGCGGCGCGGCAGGAGTGCACTTTGTGGAGCACTTTGTGCCCAGCAACAACTTCATTCCGCCGCGGAGTAAGACAACCCTCAGTGGTGCGCCGGGCGGCGTCTCTACGTTGCGTTTGGGAAAAGATTAAAATTCAAACGGGTCCACTTGCGCGCGCCGAGATGGGCACCGACAAACCCATCGCGCTTTAAAATTGCATGCTCACAAATGCTTTCATGGTTCAGCTTTGGGTACACAAGCGGCCGCCGCCCCTTCAAGTTCAAGCCTTTTGTATGCAGCGAGTTTAATTTGATTACATGCATTATGTAGGCGCTTTTTCTATCTGTTTGTTTGTCCGTCTGTGGAAGGCGCGCCTCCACTCTGAATGATTTTAATAGAATTTGTATTATATCTGCGTCTGAGTGGATTCCATCCGATTGGCACCGATTCGCAAAAACTCCATCGATCTTCATCAATCAACGCACACTTCAGGTTCATTGGTCCTCTTATTCCATTATAATATAAAGCACGGCTCTTGCCGCTCGCTGAGGAGCAGGCGTTCGCTCTCATCACAGCGAACAGGAAAAGACTAAAAAGCGCCGAGAGAAGTACAGCAAATCGGGGCGCGAAACTAATTTACCAAAAGCGGCCCCTCTTTCGGTTCGCTGCGCGGTTGGGTACGTTGCGTTTTCGTGTGGCGGCATATAAATTGTGGTCGCGTGTACGTTGTCTGCATTAGCAATTACAAGTTCCGCCACCCGGCTCCTCCACGCTTCTGACCGCTTGTCTTCGCCACGACTTGGCGTGGGGGATCTTTGTAATGACTTTTTCATAATACGGGCGAAGCATGCTTCAAAGTCGCGAAAAAAGAGAGCCGCTCACGAATAATGTGCTTTGTAATCGCTCTTTCTTTGCATTGCCTTCGAGGGACATAAAGCGTTTTACATAATTATTATGTCGAGCTTATAATTTCTGCTTAAAACTCGTTAAGTGCGAGCGCGCTCTTTTTAAACGGCAATCCACCGTCCGACGCTGCCGAGTTAATCATCCCGCAGGAGCAGAGCTACTGGAGCGCCGCCATTCGTTATCCATTCGTTTGCGCTGCTTTCTGCCTTTACGAGAGCGCTTTCATATCTTTGGGGCGGCGCAACGTGCTGCATTCCATCTTGCGCACTCAAGGTACGCGCGGCAAGCCGAAGGAGTGAATTGCGCCAGACGATGAGAAATGTGCCGCGTTGTGCCGCACGCTCTCGCCTATTTATCCAACCGAGGCGCGCGCTATTTATTTGCGTTTATGTGAAAGAACAATTGCGCTTGGGCCTTAATGTACTTCTTAAATTAGAAACGATTTAATTACATTAGCGCGGTGCGCTCAAAGCCACGCACCTCGTGCCTAGATGGTGCGGGCCTGTTGATGCCTTGGGGGGAGATGTTTGAAAAAAGCTTTTTGTGCTTATGAATGCACTAGATAATTAATTAGCGAATTGCCAGGGCTGCGCTTTGTTGATTCGCCCGGTATAGAGGAGGTTCCCTCCGTCTACCCGTTTGTTATCTTAACCTTTTGTTTGCCTGCTGGCTTTTGTTGACTTACTGGTGTAAAATGCTTGGTTAACCGAGGTTTGTTTTGTTTTCAGTAAAATCGACTTTCGGTGGACGTGGACGTGCGAGAGCAAGCGCTGCGTCCGAAAAGAAGCGACCAGCACGGACCGGCACGTCTCCCTGGCCACCTGCAGCATGCTCTGCGGGTCCTCAATGCTGTGGCCACAACCAACGGGACCAACCACGCTGGGCAGCCATTCGGTGCTCTTCGATCGGGATCAACTCGCGTTTGAAACCGCCGCCGCCGAGCCGGCGCGCTCCTACATACAGTACTCCTTCGCGGTGTTCAACTCCAACGTCGCCAACATGGTGCAGCGTCGCGAGTATGAAGCCCCAACGACACCTCAGAGGGACTTCGGCAAGTTCATAGTTAAAGTGGCTGTGGAGCACAGCGATATTGTAAAGCTGACGCTCAGCACGGACGAAAGCTACAAGCTGACGCTACGCGTTGCCGGCGAGCATCTAATTGCGACCGTGACCGCACACAATTTCTTTGGTGCGCGCCATGGATTGGAGACCCTGTCGCAGCTGATCTGGTGGGATGAGTTCTCCGCTGGCGGCGGCTCGCTGCGCATTGTGAAGGGTGCGAGCGTACAGGACGCGCCGAAGTTCGCCTATCGCGGCCTGATGGTGGACACGGCGCGAAATTTCATGCCCGTGGACAGCCTCAAGCGCGTGCTTGTTGGGATGGCGGCGAACAAGCTCAACGTGTTCCACTGGCACGTCTCGGACTCGCAGAGCTTTCCACTCGAGCTGCCCAGCGTGCCGCAGCTGGCGAAGTACGGCTCCTACGCACTGGACATGGTCTACACGGCGGCGCAGGTAAAGGAGCTCGTCGAGTACGCGAGGTTGCGGGGCATCCGCGTGGTGATCGAAGTGGACGTGCCGGCGCACGTGGGCAACGGCTGGACGTGGGGCCCCGCCGAGGGGCTCGGCGAGCTGGTCATGTGCGTCAATGTGCAGCCGTGGAGCCTGTACTGCGGCGAGCCGCCCTGCGGCCAGCTCAATCCGGATAATCCGCACGTGTACGACGTGCTCGAGAAGATCTACCGCGACATCATCGAGCTGACGGGCGAAACCGAGATATTTCACATCGGCGGCGACGAGGTGAACCTCGAGTGCTGGCAGCAGTTCCGCAATCGGAGCAATCCGTACGTGGACCTCTTCGACGTGTGGGGCAACTTCACCGTGGAGGCGCTCAAGCGCGTGACGAAAGCCAACGGCGGCAAGAAGCCCAAGTACGTTATGATTTGGTCCAGCAATCTGACAAAGCGGCCGTACTTGACGAAGTATTTGAATAAAAGTGACGTGCTGGTGCAGGCGTGGGGTGGGAGCGACTGGTCGGAGACGCCCGAGCTCGTTGGCAGCGGCTACAACGTGATCATTTCGCACGTGGACGCATGGTACCTGGATTGTGGCTTTGGGCGATGGAGAGAGAACGGCGGCGCCGCTTGTGACCCCTACAGACCGTGGCAGACGGTGTACATGCATCGGCCGTGGAATTCAGATCCTGTATATCGCAAGAGTGTGCTGGGCGCGGAGGCGTGCCTGTGGACGGAGCAGGCGGACCACGTGTCGCTGGACACGCGGCTGTGGCCGCGCGCGGCCGCCTTCGCCGAGCGCGTCTGGTCCGACGTGGGCGCCAAGTCCATCTACAAGCAGGAGCAGCTGAACATCGAGGATGTATACGCGCGCATTCAGATGCAACGCGAGCGCCTCATCACGCGCGGCCTGAAAAACGAGGCACTCTGGCCGCAATGGTGCTCGCAGAATCCCGGGATGTGCCTTTGACCACCCGTAAATGTTTAGCGGTTGAATGTGTTTAGCGCTCCACCTGTCCTGTAATGTACCGGCCTCCGAGGTCGCATTGGCGCATCGCGTCGATACGGATGCAAATCGCATCGATTTGCATGCGTAAGCGAGAGCCACCTCGCTCCGGTAATGAATATGCAAGCGTTAATCGAAACCGACGAAAAAAAGAATAATTGAATAATTCAATGTTCAGCATGGATGTGAATGTCGGCGCAGCGGAGCCTTTTTCTATGTGGTGCACTTTTT
>JAODGB020010265.1:0-12998 GCA_027574905.2 Earota dentata | reverse complement strand
TAAGCGGGGAGCAGGGCCTGAAGCAGATTATTGAGAAGAAGGCGGGTATTATTCGGCAGCACATGATGGGCAAGAGGGTGAACTTCGCCGCGCGATCGGTTATCACACCCGATCCGAACCTGAACATTAATGAAATTGGCATTCCGGAGGTCTTCGCCAAGCACTTGACTTATCCGGTGCCTGTTACTACGTGGAATGTCGGTGAAATGCGCAAGTTGATCATGAACGGCCCTAATGTGCATCCTGGGTAAGTAACAAGGTTACAAGTGTGGCTTTCCCATTACAATGTAAGAGTACTTCAGAGCACTCTAGTGAGACTGAGACACTGAACGAGTACGCTTGAGTACTTTGGAGTTCCGCTGGTGTACTCTTACATTGTTATTTGAAAGCCACTAAAATGGGAAATACTTTCGTAGCATATGGGCCCGCCATCTTGTTGTGATCGTTGTGCTTGCGGTATGTGGCTAGCGGAACGAGCTAAACTTGCGAATCAAGTCTTCGCGCACGTATCGTTTTACGCGTTTTAGAGAGTGCGCTGCAGTTGATCATAGCAAGATGGCGGACCTATAGTATAACAAACAAATACGTTCTGCGCATCATCATCGTCAATATATCTAATATAATGGGTCGATTCTGGAACTTTTCTGTTAATGCGAAAATTATATTAAGATATGAGGACACTGTGGAGAGAGTGAGATAGGAATACCTTATTTAAAAGTACAAATATGTATCAAAAACGACTTGATTGATGACATTGACGTCGCTGTTATATGAACATTTGATTACGCGCACGAACAATCGAAAGAAGAATAGTGTGAAGACGTAGAGCTCGATAACTAATGCGCGTATCTCACTCTCTCAACAGTGTTCTCATATCAAAACATAATATAATGTTAACATTAACAGAAAAGTTACAGAATCGATCCATAAGGTGTGGCGTAAGGTTACACCGCGGTTGAAGGTAGGCAACTTTATTGTCAGCGATGCAACCTGTACTAAATATCTAGTTTTTGATATTATATTTTGTTGTTTCACTGTGTAAATGTTGTGTTTTATGCACTAGTGCTTTAATGGTAGAGTTTGAAAACGGACGAACACAGAAGATACCCGATGACCTCGCTGCGAAGCAAGCGATCCTCAAGCGGCTGCTCACCCCCGACGGCCCTGAGCGTTGCTTCCGCGGGCTGAAAACCGTCCATCGGCATCTGTGCAACGGCGACGTCCTCCTGCTCAATCGCCAGCCGACGCTGCACAAGCCCTCCATCATGGCGCACACGGCGCGCGTCCTCAAGGACGAGAAGACGCTCCGCCTGCACTACGCCAACTGCAAGGCCTACAATGCCGACTTCGACGGCGACGAGATGAACGCGCACTTTCCGCAGAACGAGGTGGCGCGCGCCGAAGGCTACCACGTCGCCAACGTGGCGAATCAGTACCTCGGGCCTAAAGATGGCGCCCCGCTAAGCGGGCTCATTCAGGATCACATGATCGCCGGCGTGAAGATGTCAATGCGCGGGCGATTCTTCGATCAGATGGACTACCAGCACCTCTGCTTTCAGGCGCTTGCGTCCAACCTGGGCAGCATTAAGCTGTTGCCGCCGGCGATTGTCAAGCCGAAGCGGCTGTGGAGTGGGAAGCAGGTGCTCAGCACGGTGATCGTGAATGTTATCCCGAAGGGCCGCGCTGGGATTAATTTGAATGCCAAAGCGAAGATTCCACCGCGAGCGTGGATCAATTCAAAGCCCAGGGCGTGGAACTGCGGGGTGGCGTTTGCAAATCCAATGGAGATGTCTGAGGCGGAGGTTATTATACGGGGCGGGGAGCTCTTGGTTGGTATCCTGGATAAAGTCCATTATGGTGCTACGCCTTATGGTTTAGTTCATTGTATGTATGAGGTAAGTTAAACTAAACCCATCTTTTTTATTAATTATTAATTATATTGCAATTGTTCCTTCAGCTCTATGGTGGTACCTGCGCGCTAAAGCTCCTGAGCGCCTTTGCGAAGCTCTTTACAAGCTTCCTGCAGACTGAGGGCTTCACTCTCGGCGTGGAGGACATTCTCGTGCGGCCTGAGGCAGACCGCCGCAGGACCGCAGTGATCCAGCGGTCGCGTCTCATCGGAACGGACACCATGAGCAAGGCCCTCAATGTATCCGGCATGGACGATCCCAAGGACATCGTCAAGGAGCGCGAGCGTCAAGCCGCAGTGGACCCGAAGCTCAAGGCAACGGTGGACCGCGCGTACAAGAGCGCCCTGGACTCGTTCACCAACGAAGTGAATAAAGCGTGCCTGCCAGCTGGACTGGTCTCGAGATTCCCGAGCAATAATCTGCAGTTGATGGTAACCTCTGGTGCGAAGGGCTCGACGGTGAATACCATGCAGATTTCGTGCATGTTGGGACAAATTGAGCTGGAGGGCAAGCGCCCGCCAGTGATGATCTCTGGCAGGTCCCTGCCGAGCTTCCCAGCGACGGATTTCTCGCCGCGCGCTGGCGGGTACATTGACGGCCGGTTCATGACGGGGATCCAGCCCCAGGAGTTCTTCTTCCATTGCATGGCGGGCAGGGAAGGACTCATTGACACTGCGGTGAAGACCAGTCGCAGTGGTTATCTGCAGCGGTGTCTCATCAAGCACCTGGAGGGCTTGAAAGTTGGCTATGACATGACCGTGCGGGACAGCGATCAGAGTGTCATACAGTTTTGCTATGGGGAGGACGGCATGGACATCTCCAAGGCGCAGTTCTTCAACAAGGAGCAGCTCAAGTTCCTCGCGGATAATGCGAAGAGCATTTGTGGGGGAGATGCCCTCGCCAAGATGAAAGCGGCTGACGATTCGATGATAACTGCACATAGGCAGAAGGTGAGTGACTGGGTGGAGAGCAGTGGGGGTAAGGACCTCCTCGGTCGCAATCCGGCGCCCTTCGTGTTGTTCTCCTCCGCTGTCAGGGACAAAGTCCTGGCGAGTCTTCCAAATCCACGGAAGATCAACCGCAAGACGGGACGGACGAAGCTCGATCAGTTTATCGTCGATCTCTGGCTCAAGGCGGATCCGGAACTTCGCGGGAAGTTTTCCACTGTGGCGAAGCATGCTCCGCCTCCGGTCGTCGCTCAGTTCCAGCCCGATGCCCACTTTGGCTCCATCAATGAGCGATTACAGGAGCTGGTGGACTCCTCCGGAGTCTCCGAGGACGTTTGCGATGCTCTCAAACTCAAAGCGATGCAATCCTTGGCGGCGCCTGGCGAGCCGGTGGGGCTCCTCGCGGCGCAGTCCATTGGCGAGCCCTCCACGCAAATGACCTTGAACACGTTCCACTTCGCTGGTCGCGGTGAGATGAACGTCACTTTAGGTATACCTAGGCTGCGCGAAATCCTGATGATGGCGTCGAAAACTCCCAAGACGCCCAGCATGGAGGTGCCGTTCTTGGAGGATGCGGCTGATCTGGACAGTCGCGCGGAGAAGTTGCTCCGCGTGCTCACCAAGGTGACCGTGGCTGATGTCCTGGAGAAGATCGACGTCACCCAGCAGCTGGTGCACTGTCCGGTGCGCCAGTACAAGTACATCCTGAAGTTCCACTTCCTCCCCAAGAAGCTCTACAAGCACAAGTACAATGTCAGCCCGCACCGGATACTGAAGTACATGGAGTCGCACTTCTTTAGGATCATGTTTTTCGAGATCAAGCGCAGGTCCAAGATGAAGAACGCGATGGTGAATCAGGCCGACGCGCCGAAGGCGAAGGCCAAGACAAAGGGCGAGGGTGACGATGAAGGCGAGGAGGACGGCGAAGGGCATGTGCAGGATGACGACGGCGACATCACCGACGAGGAGCCGGAAGATCCAGAGGATGCCAAGACCAACGCCAAGTTCCAAAGTGCACATGACGCGCAGGAGGATGACTCTTCCAATGAAGATGCGCCGCCGGCGCTAAGCGAAGAGGAAGCACTTGGTGATGCAGACGCGCTTGACGATGACGAGGCGGCGGCCGTGCGTAGCCACACCGTGCACACGCACCACCTCGCTGAGAACTACACCTATGACACGGTCAGCCACGAATGGTGCGAGCTCACCTTCAATCTGCCCTTGGGCCAGCGGCAGTTTGACCTCACCGCGATGCTCAAGGACGTCGCGGCGAAGACTGTGCTGTGGGAGACGCCCAACGTGCGCCGTGCGATCGCCTATAATGAAAATGGCCGCCGCATGCTGCGCACCGACGGCGTGAACTTCGACGCATTGAACAAGTACGTTGATCTCTTGGATTTGCGCCGATTGTACTCGAATGATATTCATCGCGTGGCTTGCACCTACGGCGTGGAGGCCGCAGCACGGGTGGTCGTGCGCGAGGTGCGCGATGTCTTCAAAGTGTATGGCATTGCGGTGGATTCAAGGCATTTGTCGCTCATCGCGGATTACATGACCTTCGGCGGTGGCTTCGAGCCGCTCAATCGCACCGGCATGGAGTCCAGCGCCAGCCCGCTTCAGCAGATGTCCTTCGAGTCGTCGCTCACGTTTCTGAGGGCGGCGGTGCTGCGTGGGAAGCGCGACGCGTTGAAGAACCCGTCCGCTTGTCTCATGCTTGGCAAGCCCTGCTCGATGGGCACCGGCGCGTTTGGATTGCTCCACGATTTGAAGGTTTATTTGAAGCAAGATGAGCTTAAGCAGGTGACGCTGAAGTCACAATAGCTATGTATTCATAAATATATCTTATTTGTTACTTTAAATACTTAAAATTTAAGGAGCTACGCTGAGATTCGTGTTGATTCAGGTTGAAACTTGTCCCGCGCATCGAATACAACAGGAAAACGATGTGTAGAAACAATTATTGTTGCGCAATATAGTCGCAGCCATTTTGCGCATGCGCGTACGCGTTGTCAATGTCTTGCAGCAGCGCATCGTCCAGCGTGTTCCAATCCAGCGACAGCGAGAACTCGCCGTTGTCGCTCTCGCCGTAATCGTCCGCCTGCTGGACGGCTGCGGGCGGCGTAGGCGCCGCCGCCGGCGTCAGCACGCGCATGCCCTCCGAATTGTTCATTTCGTAATACAGCTTCCCCCCGCCGCTCATCTCAAAGCACATGCCGTTTACATACGGCGGCGTTGATTCCGGCGAACATGGCGACGGCGTCCTGTCCTCGATCCACTGCTGCTCCGGCGTCCTGCACACCCACTGCTCGGGAGGCACTCGCTTGAACACCGGCTCGGCTTCTTGCTCCTCCTGTTGCACTACCTGTGTGCGGGCGCTCTTCGACCTCGGTATTAACTCGTCCCAGAGCTGCTGGCACAGCGCCTCATCTTCGGCTTCCTGCACCGCCCTCTCTCTGCGCCTGCTGTGTCTGCGCATGCGTCGAGAGCGAGATTTCTGCGCCAGCCGCTTGATGCGCGCGTACAGGTAATGCTGCGCCAGCGCGAAGCCTTTTATCTTCCTGGGTATCTGCGCCTCCAACATGGCGTTGAAGTCGTTGGCGTTGGCGGTGCTGGCCTTGAGACGCTCATAGTGTTGCAGGCGCTGCAGATACTCGGTTTTACTGCGTGTGCGTCCTGGCAGGATTAGACGCTCTACATAACAAACTTTCAGTGTTAGCATATTGAACTGTGAAAGTGATTTGTACGTGATTGAGTTTGATCGCGATGGACTTACCGTCAATACCGGCCAAGCTACACTTCTTGCGGACTTTCGGCGCCATTTCGAATCGTTCTATGTTTTATTTGGTTACGTTGTGAAACAGCACTTGTTACAGCGCCTTGGGGTTTAGGCAACCCAAATGACAACCACTTCACAATACTATTGCTATGCAAGATGCAACCATTCATACATCACGGATTTTAAATTGATAACTTTCGTTGCTTCCGTGTTTGTTAATTTTTACTTCACGAACAGGAAGAAACCTTGTGCAAGTTGCATGTAATTTAAGAAATTGCCGTGTTTCGTGTTTGTGCAAGGTCGGAGTCGAAACTCTCGATTTCCTAATCTCGCGTCCGCGTGTATGAACCGACGCGGCGGTTACGAAAGTCAAGGATGCGTCGCGCCGCGGCAGTCCACCTTGAGTCAGGTTTGAGTTGAATTTGCAGGCGCGCACGCTTGCGAATGTGTATCAGCGCTCAGTGTGCTATCGGTGAGTCAGCGGGACGATGCGCGTTATCACGAGCACATCAGAGCCGTCGGCGGCGATGCTGCGCCGTTTTGTGCTGCACGACAGTGTGCGCCATCGCCGTCAGCACTATGACTGGGACTGCGGGCTCGCTTGCGTGCAGATGGTCCTGCCGAAGGCGGAAGCGCGGCTGCTCGCTGAAAACTTTCAGCAAGTGTGCCGTGCCGAAGGACTATCCAAGAGGTAAGTGCGCACACCAATCACGCGAGGGCTGAAATCAGCACTGACCAATCCGACGTGGAGATGAGATCACTCCCAACCAATCACAGAGGCGTCTGTGAATGCTGGGTACCCAGAATGCATTGCGTGCGTTTGCTTGTTGCAGCACATGGACGATCGACCTCTGCTACGTGCTGCGCAGATTTAACATGTCGCATTCGTTCTTCACGCGCACGCTGGGCACGGATGCGTCGTATCGCAATGCGGCGTTCTACGCCAAAGTGTTCGCCGCGGATGAGATGAGAGTGAATCAGCGCTTTCGCGAAGCTCAGGCGCAGGGGCTGCGCGTGCGCCAGGTGGCGCTGCCGATGCGCGTGGTGCTAGCGCGCCTGCGCCGCGGCCCGGCCATTGTGCTCACCGACGCCGGCCGGCTTGCATGCAGCATCTGCAAGCGCAACAAGCTTGGGGAAGAACTGCGCCGGTACCTGCCATTTCCGATGCCGGCACCTGCCTACGTCGGCCATTACATCGTTCTCTGCGGATACAGCCTGCCTTCGCAGACGATTTACTACAGAAACCCAGCCAGTCACGATCGTAAGTATCAATTTATTAAATTACACAAGATGGCCGACCATCATAAATCTAAAATTACAATATATAACTCTAAATCATTATTATAAAATCTATTGTAGACTATTGTACAATGTCCTTGGAAACGTTTGATGCTGCACGATGCGCGTACGGCACGGACGAGGACATCATCTTCATTGAATCCGGTACCAGCACCACTCCAGCGAAGGACGAAGCCGCACAGTGGACCAACCAGCACACAGCACCAGCAATGACGTCATGACGGTTTGCACCTTTTCATTCTCTCGCCCCGCCATTTTGATTCATCTGTAATCACAAGTAAAATCAGAATACATTCACATTACAAATCATTCGATAACTTATTCCTCCATTGTCTTCATTTCTTCATCCCCATGTCGTTATCGTCGAGATCTCGAAGCGTTGGTCTTCATTCTTCATTTCCGGTTTTACGGAGAAAATTGCATTTCAACAACGCAAATTGCATTTTCGCAAATTTGGGTTTTTTTGTTGTCATTATTATTACGTTACCCCATCTACTCTTTCTTTTTGTCATCTTTTCCCTTGTTCGCTCATCATTACAATCGTTAACAATCAATATTATTAGTATTATAAAATATACAATATACATATTTATGGAAAAACTTGTATGTCTTGTTTTAATTTTTTTTTGATGTTATTTTCTGCTTTTATCTTTTTTGGCATTTTATTTCAAGCGTGTGCAAATCGAGTTCATATTTTTTGCATCTTTTTTTTTCCGATGGGGTTAACCGATCTTTTCATCTTTCTTTTCTTATAACAAACAATACATCATCAATTCTTGAAATATCAAACAAAAGTCACAAATTATTGAAAGTGGGCGTATTTGTGTCAAACGGTTAAAACTAAGCATTCGCAGGCAAAATGAATAAGAAAAAAAACAAAGCATTCTAATTGGGGCGGAGGCGCCGCCCCCCTCGAGGCTGAGTTGGCGACCATCTTGCCGCATGACGTAACTATTACGTCATCGGCAATTGTTTGTACATGTGTGTTGAACTTGAGTGTAAATGAATGTATGTCGCATGATATTTACATGTTCGCTTAAGCTCTAGGTATTATCGCCGCCAGGAACGATCCTCGTTCTCCTCCTCCTCCTCCTCGTCGTCTTGGAGCAGCACGTCCTCGGCGAAGTCCACCTCCGTGCCAATCGCGTCCTCGTCGGCGTCGCCGTCGAGCAGCTCCTCGTCGTCGTCGGACTCGCCGAGGATGGAGGCGCGCGTGTTGGCCGGCAGGACGGCTCGCGGCGGCACGGCCCACGTGACGCTCAGCGTGCGGTCGGCGAAGTGGCGGCCCTTGGCGAGCGCATGCTCCGCCTCCTTGCGCGTGCGATATGAGACGACGATGCTGGGCACGGCCTCGTCGCTCTCGCACTCGACAATCTCGCCGAAGTGGCGGAAGTGCGCCAGCACCGCGGCGTGCTCGTCGGCCTCGTACCCGCTGACGAGCAGGCGCGTGGGGCGGTGATCCACTGCATGCGCCTTGACCGCTTGACATTGAACATTGCAAACATTAGTTTCAGCCCCGTACCAGGTCAGGAAATATCGGATCGTTACCATCGGTCAAGTTATTCTTGACGAGTTTATGCCGCCCTAGCGGATTGAACCGCCGTCCTCGGCCGCGGCCCCGAGTGATACCTGCGACAGGCCCTCCACCGGAGGCAGGAGCGGGTGGGGCGCCAGCTGCCTTGGCTTTTAGCTCCCAGAACTTCTTCTGCAGCTCGGTGGTGTCGACGCCCTCGGCTTGCTTGGCGATGAGGTCCAGCTCGGCGTCGAGAAGCTCCTTCTGCACGGCTTCTTTGCTGCGCTTTGGGGGCAGCGCGCCGCCTCCGACAGTAGCCGCCTTCATCGCCAACACAGCCTGCGCGATATCCTTACGTATTACCTCGATAGATTCCTGCGTTTTCTTAATCGTCTGCATCAGGAGGTCGCGCTGCGGACCTGGGGGACCTGAGCAGAATGCACAATAATTAGAAATTCAACTGTAATTTTAAGGTTAAGTCATACTTTTCGACATTTTCTCAATGAGAAGCTTCTGGTGCGCGATTTGCTTCTCGAGCAGGTCCTGCTTGCGTTTGCGCAGGTCCTGCGTGAGCTTCAGCGCCTCTTTGCGCTTCTCCTCCTGGTTCTTTTTGAGCCTCTCCTTGGCGGCGAGCAGCTCCTGCTTTTGCTTGGCGGCGACGGCTTTCAGCTCCTCGAGACGCACCGCGGCGGCGCGCGCACGCTCCTCGCGCTGTGCCACCGCCTCCTTGTCCTCCTCGAGGACGTCGGCCGGATGCGCAGTGTTCTCCTTCTCTTGCGCATGCGCGACGTGCAGGAACTTGTTGGCGTTCGGCGGCACGTTGCCGCCCTGCCCGAGGCGCTCCTTGATGCTGCGCGGCTGCGGCGGCGGCACGCCCATGGGCGGCGCGTCCTTATCGCCGCCGCCGGAGCCGCCGCTGTGCCAGAACACCTTGATGAAGCGATTGTTGAGCACCGCCTCGGTGCTGCGATACGCGGCGTTCGCCTCGGCGTGACTAGAGAACGTGACGATCGCCGCCTCCGGATCGCCCTCGAAGCACACCTGAATGTTGACGATCTTGCCGAACTTGACGAAGTGGTTGTTCAGGTGCGTGATGTTGTTCAGGCCGGGCGGGACCTTCTTCAGCTCCAGCGAGCAGTTGGCCGGGTTCTTGGCGCGCGCGCCGAGCCGGTTGAAGTCGAACTGCTTCTTCTTCGGGAAGCCGCCGCCGCCGCCTCCGGGGAGGCCATCCGGCGCGTAGCCCACGTTCATGTGCGGCCCCCCGCCAAAGGCGTACTTCTCCATCGGCGGCGCGTCCGTCCCGAGCACGGGCACGGAGATCAGCTCGCGCTGCATGTTTGGCAGCGTGGGCGGTCCGCCCCCTTGGAACGGCCCCATTGGCATCTTAACACAATACAACATCAATTAAGCTTCCGATTTGAGCATTATGTTGCAGATACTCACCCTCGCACGTGGGGGATGATTGAGACCACCTCGATGCCCGCGGAAGCCGCCGCCGCCCCCTGGTCCACCTGGACCTCGTTGATGCCACATCTGCGGCGCCTGCGGGTTGTACTCCACCGGGCGCGGCATCATATGCCCAGCGGGCGCTGGGCCTAGAATACCATCTCCAACACCGCCACCTCCAGCACCACCTCCAGTACCAGCGCCCGCTCCATTCGGATAGAGCACCCTGCTCAGCGCGGAATCCTCCAGCACCACTGCATCCACGCCGTGGTCATAGGGACACATCCCGCCGCGCATGCAATAGCCCTCCTCGTCGTAGTCGCGACAGCGCCGCTTCCTGCCATCTACACCCGCTGGTGCCGCCTGCACCGGCGGCGCTTGCACCGGTGGGGCCTTTCCCTCTTCCTCGCCTACATTCGCGCCGGTGACCGCGCCCGCCGCATCGGGCGATCGCGACCTCGATCTGCTCAGCGATCGAGACCGCGGCGGCGAGCGATTCCTATAACCGCGCGGCGCGCGATAATACGGACTCTTCGCCCGCCACCGCCGGTCGCCGCGCTCCACCCGATCGCGCTTGTCCTTCTCCCGCGAGCGCGACCGCCGGCCCCTGTCCCACGAGCGCGAGCGCGACCGCACCCGGCTGTTGGACCTTCTGCGAATGCGCCGCCTACCACCGCCAACAACGCCCTTCTCCTCCTTCTCCCTGTCCCTGTCCTTCATCTCCTTATCCAAGCGCGCATCGCGCTTGTCCTTCTCAGCCTTGCCGTTCAGCGTCTCCGAAAGCGCGGCGATCTCCGCCACCGGTATCACGGGCTTGTTGAGCGCCGCCTTCGTCGGCAGCTCCGCCTTGATCAGCACCGCGCTGGCGGGCATCGTCACTGCCGGGTTCGGCGGATTTGCGTTCGGCACCGCCACCGACTCCAGATACGCCTGATTGTTCAGTGTCGTGAACAATTGATCCACAAATGGTTCAGTTTCTACCAAGCATCAACCACAACAGATTAGTTATAAATGAATATTAATTTCACAGCCAATAGTTACCATCTTGTAAGAACACTTGGAGTTGATTAACCATGCTGGTTTGCAGCGCATCAGGTGACTTGTCCTTCTTCACCAGAGCAATTACATACTTTGCTAGTGCTTCAGGATCAGCTACACATCTGCAAGATAAGCAAAGGCAATTTAATCATTCCTACTGGATAGGAAGGATTCTCCAATAGCTTTTAGCATTTTTTATGATATGAAATAATTAATGTGAAATGCTCTTACATTGGCTTGAGGACGGCCGTGAGCCACGTCTTGAACGCGTCCGGATCCTCGATGATCATCTCGCCGTCGTGGGGGTCCCCTTCGTCGGCGTCGCAGTCAACATGGGCTGCCGCCACACGACGCCACCCAGCCTTGCACTATTCCCGTCCGCGCCTGCAGCAAACCTGTTCACGCGCAATGTATACGAGCGCCACGCTGCCCAGCTTGCTCGGTTCGTATCCTCCGATTCGACGGCAATGTTTATGCACCGACTGGATGCATATGGCCACACTGTGAATAACGTAAGTAATGTATTTCGCGTATCCTAGCGATCCCAGCGTATTCGTTGCGTTTCTTTGGACGCGAGGTGAAATGAGGTGAAATTCGTCCGTGTCGCGTCTGTCGAGTGTCATCTGACTTATGCTGCGCAGCGCCGTCTATCTGCATCGCATCGAAGCTGGCAACGAACAGCAACAGTTTCCTATAATCATTGGCGTATGACATCATTTTGAGACCTTTATGAACTGTGCAGAGAGCGAAGTGGACCGTTGAGAATGGCGAGAACGCGGCGGTCGAGGAGCAAAGAGGGGATTTGCTCTGCCGATGAGGACTGAGGAGTGACTTGTATCCGCCATTGTATCTCCCGTGCACCGCGCACTGTCGTTTCAGTCGATATTCAGCTTCGCTTGCCGCTTTAGCATGTCACGTTTGCCGTGTGCTTCTTTCTTGTGTCCTGCTTGCGCTGGTTCTACGATTCTACTCTTTGAAGGTTGAATTGATTGTACATATTATCGTGGTTTTATCTAGTGTAATCAGTGGTTTTATCATAATGCTGTATGCTGTTGTTGGGTGTTACACCAACAAGAAAAACGCCAAAAAGTGTAATATTTCGGGCAGATATTTCTCGTTTTCCCAATGAAACTACTCTCCGAAAGCAGTGGGTACATAATTGTTACCAAGCAAAAGCATTTATTGCAGAACATGCTAGAATATTTTACGATAGATTGGTGCTTCTAGGATGATATCAATAAGCAACACTAATATACATATTGGTTAATCAGATAAACTTGATGCCATAAAACTGAGGAGAGTGGCCGCCATTCTGCGTAAGCGATGTAGCCGGCACGGCCGGCGCCGTCGTGCCGCTGCGTGTCATTGGCTTACGTATGCGCATTCATATTTTGGTTGTTGTCACGTCTTCACGACGTACGCATTTCCACTATTATTCCCAACAAAATATGCTCGGACCATTTTCTCGAGAGCGACTTTTGTATGAAAGAATGATGCCTTTTTGGTGTTAATGAACAAAGTGTTTCACTGATTTTAATTTTTTAAGGGATGGAATTAAATGCACATTAGTTTGAATCCCATTGACACTAATAAAAATAATTTTAACACAAATGAAAGCAATTGCACTAAGTAAAAAATTATACTGCTTCAATTAAAAGGATTCAACTTTAAAAAAATCTAATGCACACAAGTAAAAATAGAATCACTTGGAATAATAATAAATATTGCATATTAAAACGGATACTTGTCACTTTAAAACGAATACTTACTACTAAAACGAATACTCTTCACTTAAAGAATACTTAATGCAACCGAGTATGTATGTTTGTAGAAATGGCCACTGTAGGAACTCGAAACTGATGAGGACAAGTACATACTTAATGGTGTTCTGTTTTCTTCAGGTTTACTACAATTATCTTTGTTTCCTACAATTCACAGGATATTCAGCTAAAAGAAATCCTTGCAGAAAATTGTTATGTTAATCAAATAAAAATACTATTTTAACTAATCATGTAAATTGTACATTTTTGTTAAGTAAAATGTACTAAAGTAACATTACTGCTGCTCCA